>BDSL01000402.1:0-22316 GCA_003116995.1 Yamagishiella unicocca | reverse complement strand
CATACCTTGAAGAGTCCACAGTAAAAGGGTGGTGACCTTTGGCGAAGTCCATGTGCATGTAGTAGTAACTGTTACAATCCCTAGCATTCCAGCCGCCAGTACACGTAAAACCATGGTGCATTTACAGGGCGTTTTACAGATCTGACCGAAGTCCAGAAAGTGGAAATTTGTATTAAACATACCTTGAAGAGTCCACAGTAAAAGGGTGGTGACCTTTGGCGAAGTCCATGTGCATGTAGTAGTAATGTTACAATCCCTAGCATTCCAGCCGCCAGTACATGTAAAACCATGGTGCATTTACAGGGCGTTTTACAGATCTGACCGAAGTCCAGAAAGTGGAAATTTGTATTAAACATACCTTGAAGAGTCCACAGTAAAAGGGTGGTGACCTTTGGCGAAGTCCATGTGCATGTAGTAGTAACAATCCCTAGCATTCCAGCCACCAGTACACGTAAAACCATGGTGCATTTACAGGGCGTTTTACAGATCTGACCGAAGTCCAGAAAGTGGAAATTTGTATTAAACATACCTTGAAGAGTCCACAGTAAAAGGGTGGTGACCTTTGGCGAAGTCCATGTGCATGTAGTAGTAATGTAACAATCCCTAGCATTCCAGCCGCCAGTACACGTAAAACCATGGTGCATTTACAGGGCGTTTTACAGATCTGACCGAAGTCCAGAAAGTGGAAATTTGTATTAAACATACCTTGAAGAGTCCACAGTAAAAGGGTGGTGACCTTTGGCGAAGTCCATGTGCATGTAGTAGTAATGTTACAATCCCTAGCATTCCAGCCGCCAGTACACGTAAAACCATGGTGCATTTACAGGGCGTTTTACAGATCTGACCGAAGTCCAGAAAGTGGAAATTTGTATTAAACATACCTTGAAGAGTCCACAGTAAAAGGGTGGTGACCTTTGGCGAAGTCCATGTGCATGTAGTAGTAATGGTAACAATCCCTAGCATTCCAGCCGCCAGTACACGTAAAACCATGGTGCATTTACAGGGCGTTTTACAGATCTGACCGAAGTCCAGAAAGTGGAAATTTGTATTAAACATACCTTGAAGAGTCCACAGTAAAAGGGTGGTGACCTTTGGCGAAGTCCATGTGCATGTAGTAGTAATGGTTACAATCCCTAGCATTCCAGCCGCCAGTACACGTAAAACCATGGTGCATTTACAGGGCGTTTTACAGATCTGACCGAAGTCCAGAAAGTGGAAATTTGTATTAAACATACCTTGAAGAGTCCACAGTAAAAGGGTGGTGACCTTTGGCGAAGTCCATGTGCATGTAGTAGTAATGGTAACAATCCCTAGCATTCCAGCCGCCAGTACACGTAAAACCATGGTGCATTTACAGGGCGTTTTACAGATCTGACCGAAGTCCAGAAAGTGGAAATTTGTATTAAACATACCTTGAAGAGTCCACAGTAAAAGGGTGGTGACCTTTGGCGAAGTCCATGTGCATGTAGTAGTAATGGTAACAATCCCTAGCATTCCAGCCGCCAGTACACGTAAAACCATGGTGCATTTACAGGGCGTTTTACAGATCTGACCGAAGTCCAGAAAGTGGAAATTTGTATTAAACACCTTGAAGAGTCCACAGTAAAAGGGTGGTGACCTTTGGCGAAGTCCATGTGCATGTAGTAGTAATGTAACAATCCCTAGCATTCCAGCCGCCAGTACATGTAAAACCATGGTGCATTTACAGGGCGTTTTACAGATCTGACCGAAGTCCAGAAAGTGGAAATTTGTATTAAACATACCTTGAAGAGTCCACAGTAAAAGGGTGGTGACCTTTGGCGAAGTCCATGTGCATGTAGTAGTAATGGTAACAATCCCCTAGCATTCCAGCCCGCCAGTACATGTAAAACCATGGTGCATTTACAGGGCGTTTTACAGATCTGACCGAAGTCCAGAAAGTGGAAATTTGTATTAAACATACCTTGAAGAGTCCACAGTAAAAGGGTGGTGACCTTTGGCGAAGTCCATGTGCATGTAGTAGTAATGGTAACATCCCTAGCATTCCAGCCGCCAGTACATGTAAAACCATGGGTGCATTTACAGGGCGTTTTACAGATCTGACCGAAGTCCAGAAAGTGGAAATTTGTATTAAACATCCTTGAAGAGTCCACAGTAAAAGGGTGGTGACCTTTGGCGAAGTCCATGTGCATGTAGTAATGGTAACAATCCTAGCATTCCAGCCGCCAGTACATGTAAAACCATGGTGCATTTACAGGCGTTTTACAGATCTGACCGAAGTCCAGAAAGTGGAAATTTGTATTAAACATACCTTTGAAGAGTCCACAGTAAAAGGGTGGTGACCTTTGGCGAAGTCCATGTGCATGTAGTAGTAATGGTAACAATCCTAGCATTCCAGCCGCCAGTACATGTAAAACCATGGTGCATTTACAGGGCGTTTTACAGATCTGACCGAAGTCCAGAAAGTGGAAATTTGTATTAACATACCTTGAAGAGTCCACAGTAAAAAGGGTGGTGACCTTTGGCGAAGTCCATGTGCATGTAGTAGTAATGTAACAATCCCTAGCATTCCAGCCGCCAGTACATGTAAAACCATGGTGCATTTACAGGGCGTTTTACAGATCTGACCGGAAGTCCAGAAAGTGGAAATTTGTATTAAACATACCTTGAAGAGTCCACAGTAAAAGGGTGGTGACCTTTGGCGAAGTCCATGTGCATGTAGTAGTAATGGTAACAATCCCTAGCATTCCAGCCGCCAGTAACATGTAAAACCATGGTGCATTTACAGGGCGTTTTACAGATCTGACCGAAGTCCAGAAAGTGGAAATTTGTATTAAACATACCTTGAAGAGTCCACAGTAAAAGGGTGGTGACCTTTGGCGAAGTCCATGTGCATGTAGTAGTAATGGTAACAATCCCTAGCATTCCAGCCGCCAGTACATGTAAAACCATGGTGCATTTACAGGGCGTTTTACAGATCTGACCGAAGTCCAGAAAGTGGAAATTTGTATAAACATACCTTGAAAGAGTCCACAGTAAAAGGGTGGTGACCTTTGGCGAAGTCCATGTGCATGTAGTAGTAATGGTAACAATCCCTAGCATTCCAGCCGCCAGTACATGTAAAACCATGGTGCATTTACAGGGCCGTTTTACAGATCTGACCGAAGTCCAGAAAGTGGAAATTTGTATTAAACATACCTTGAAGAGTCCACAGTAAAAGGGTGGTGACCTTTGGCGAAGTCCATGTGCATGTAGTAGTAATGGTAACAATCCCTAGCATTCCAGCCGCCAGTACACGTAAAACCATGGTGCATTTACAGGGCGTTTTACAGATCTGACCGAAGTCCAGAAAGTGGAAATTTGTATTAAACATACCTTGAAGAGTCCACAGTAAAAGGGTGGTGACCTTTGGCGAAGTCCATGTGCATGTAGTAGTAATGGTAACAATCCCTAGCATTCCAGCCGCCAGTACATGTAAAACCATGGTGCATTTACAGGGCGTTTTACAGATCTGACCGAAGTCCAGAAAGTGGAAATTTGTATTAAACATACCTTGAAGAGTCCACAGTAAAAGGGTGGTGACCTTTGGCGAAGTCCATGTGCATGTAGTAGTAATGGTAACAATCCCTAGCATTCCAGCCGCCAGTACACGTAAAACCATGGTGCATTTACAGGGCGTTTTACAGATCTGACCGAAGTCCAGAAAAGTGGAAATTTGTATTAAACATACCTTGAAGAGTCCACAGTAAAAGGGTGGTGACCTTGGCGAAGTCCATGTGCATGTAGTAGTAATGTAACAATCCCTAGCATTCCAGCCGCCAGTACATGTAAAACCATGGTGCATTTACAGGGCGTTTTACAGATCTGACCGAAGTCCAGAAAGTGGAAATTTGTATTAAACATACCTTGAAGAGTCCACAGTAAAAGGGTGTGACCTTGGCGAAGTCCATGTGCATGTAGTAGTAATGGTAACAATCCCTAGCATTCCAGCCGCCAGTACATGTAAAACCATGGTGCATTTACAGGGCGTTTTACAGATCTGACCGAAGTCCAGAAAGTGGAAATTTGTATTAAAACATACCTTGAAGAGTCCACAGTAAAAGGGTGGTGACCTTGGCGAAGTCCATGTGCATGTAGTAGTAATGGTAACAATCCCTAGCATTCCAGCCGCCAGTACATGTAAAACCATGGTGCATTACAGGGCGTTTTACAGATCTGACCGAAGTCCAGAAAGTGGAAATTTGTATTAAACATACTTGAAGAGTCCACAGTAAAAGGGTGGTGACCTTTGGCGAAGTCCATGTGCATGTAGTAGTAACTGGTAACAATCCCTAGCATTCCAGCCGCCAGTACATGTAAAACCATGGTGCATTTACAGGGCGTTTTACAGATCTGACGAAGTCCAGAAAGTGGAAATTTGTATTAAACATACCTTGAAGAGTCCACAGTAAAAGGGTGGTGACCTTTGGCGAAGTCCATGTGCATGTAGTAGTAATGGTACACAATCCCTAGCATTCCAGCCGCCAGTACATTAAAACCATGGTGCATTTACAGGGCGTTTTACAGATCTGACCGAAGTCCAGAAAGTGGAAAATTTGTATTAAACATACCTTGAAGAGTCCACAGTAAAAGGGTGGTGACCTTGGCGAAGTCCATGTGCATGTAGTAGTAATGGTAACAATCCCTAGCATTCCAGCCGCCAGTACACGTAAAACCATGGTGCATTTACAGGGCGTTTTACAGATCTGACCGAAGTCCAGAAAGTGGAAATTTGTATTAACATACCTTGAAGAGTCCACAGTAAAAGGGTGGTGACCTTTGGCGAAGTCCATGTGCATGTAGTAGTAATGGTAACAATCCCTAGCATTCCAGCCGCCAGTACATGTAAAACCATGGTGCATTTACAGGGCGTTTTACAGATCTGACCGAAGTCCAGAAAGTGGAAATTTGTATTAAACATACCTTGAAGAGTCCACAGTAAAAGGGTGGTGACCTTTGGCGAAGTCCATGTGCATGTAGTAGTAATGGTAACAATCCCTAGCATTCCAGCCGCCAGTACATGTAAAACCATGGTGCATTTACAGGGCGTTTTACAGATCTGACCGAAGTCCAGAAAGTGGAAATTTGTATTAAACATACCTTGAAGAGTCCACAGTAAAAGGGTGGTGACCTTTGGCGAAGTCCATGTGCATGTAGTAGTAATGGTACAATCCCTAGCATTCCAGCCGCCAGTACATGTAAAACCATGGTGCATTTACAGGGCGTTTTACAGATCTGACCGAAGTCCAGAAAGTGGAAATTTGTATAAACATACCTTGAAGAGTCCACAGTAAAAGGGTGGTGACCTTTGGCGAAGTCCATGTGCATGTAGTAGTAATGGTAACAATCCCTAGCATTCCAGCCGCCAGTACACGTAAAACCATGGTGCATTTACAGGGCGTTTTACAGATCTGACCGAAGTCCAGAAAGTGGAAATTTGTATTAAACATACCTTGAAGAGTCCACAGTAAAAGGGTGGTGACCTTTGGCGAAGTCCATGTGCATGTAGTAGTAATGGTAACAATCCTAGCATTCCAGCCGCAGTACATGTAAAACCATGGTGCATTTACAGGGCGTTTTACAGATCTGACCCGAAGTCCAGAAAGTGAAATTTGTATTAAACATCCTTGAAGAGTCCACAGTAAAAGGGTGGTGACCTTTGGCGAAGTCCATGTGCATGTAGTAGTAATGGTAACAATCCCTAGCATTCAGCCGCCAGTACACGTAAAACCATGGTGCATTTACAGGCGTTTTACAGATCTGACCGAAGTCCAGAAAGTGGAAATTTGTATTAAACATACCTTGAAGAGTCCACAGTAAAAGGGTGTGACCTTTGGCGAAGTCCATGTGCATGTAGTAGTAATGGTAACAATCCCTAGCATTCCAGCCGCCAGTACATGTAAACCATGGTGCATTTACAGGGCGTTTTACAGATCTGACCGAAGTGCAGAAAGTGGAAATTTGTATTAAACATACCTTGAAGAGTCCACAGTAAAAAGGGTGGTGACCTTGGCGAAGTCCATGTGCATGTAGTAGTAATGTAACAATCCCTAGCATTCCAGCCGCCAGTACACGTAAAACCATGGTGCATTTACAGGGCGTTTTACAGATCTGACCGAAGTGCAGAAAGTGGAAATTGTATTAAACATACCTTGAAGAGTCCACAGTAAAAGGGTGGTGACCTTTGGGAAGTCCATGTGCAATGTAGTAGTAATGGTAACAATCCCTAGCATTCCAGCCGCCAGTACATGTAAAACCATGGTGCATTTACAGGGCGTTTTTACAGATCTGACCGAAGTCCAGAAAGTGGAAATTTGTATTAAACATACCTTGAAGAGTCCACAGTAAAAGGGTGGTGACCTTGGCGAAGTCCATGTGCATGTAGTAGTAATGGTAACAATCCCTAGCATTCCAGCCGCCAGTACACGTAAAACCATGGTGCATTTACAGGGCGTTTTACAGATCTGACCGAAGTCCAGAAAGTGGAAATTGTATTAAACATACCTTGAAGAGTCCACAGTAAAAAGGGTGGTGACCTTTGGCGAAGTCCATGTGCATGTAGTAGTAATGGTACAATCCCTAGCATTCCAGCCGCCAGTACACGTAAAACCATGGTGCATTTACAGGGCGTTTTACAGATCTGAACGAAGTCCAGAAAGTGGAAATTTGTATTAAACATACCTTGAAGAGTCACAGTAAAAGGGTGGTGACCTTTGGCGAAGTCCATGTGCATGTAGTAGTAATGGTAACAATCCCTAGCATTCCAGCCGCCAGTACACGTAAACCATGGTGCATTTACAGGGCGTTTTACAGATCTGACCGAAGTCCAGAAAGTGGAAATTTGTAATTAAACATACCTTGAAGAGTCCACAGTAAAAGGGTGGTGACCTTGGCGAAGTCCATGTGCATGTAGTAGTAATGGTAACAATCCCTAGCATTCCAGCCGCCAGTACACGTAAAACCATGGTGCATTTACAGGGCGTTTTACAGATCTGACCGAAGTCCAGAAAGTGGAAATTTGTATTAAACATACCTTGAAGAGTCCACAGTAAAAGGGTGGTGACCTTTGGCGAAGTCATGTGCATGTAGTAGTAATGGTAACAATCCCTAGCATTCCCAGCCGCAGTACATGTAAAACCATGGTGCATTTACAGGGCGTTTTACAGATCTGACCGAAGTCCAGAAGTGGAAATTTGTATTAAACATACCTTGAAGAGTCCACAGTAAAAGGGTGGTGACCTTTGGCGAAGTCATGTGCATGTAGTAGTAATGGTAACAATCCCTAGCATTCCAGCCACCAGTACACGTAAAACCATGGTGCATTTACAGGGCGTTTTACAGATCTGACCGAAGTGCAGAAAGTGGAAATTTGTATTAAACATACCTTGAAGAGTCCACAGTAAAAGGGTGGTGACCTTTGGCGAAGTCCATGTGCATGTAGTAGTAATGGTAACAATCCCTAGCATTCCAGCCGCCAGTACACGTAAAACCATGGTGCATTTACAGGGCGTTTTACAGATCTGACCGAAGTCCAGAAAGTGGAAATTGTATTAAACATACCTTGAAGAGTCCACAGTAAAAGGGTGGTGACCTTTGGCGAAGTCCATGTGCATGTAGTAGTAATGGTAACAATCCCTAGCATTCCAGCCGCCAGTACACGTAAAACCATGGTGCATTTACAGGGCGTTTTACAGATCTGACCGAAGTCCAGAAAGTGGAAATTTGTATTAAACATACCTTGAAGAGTCCACCAGTAAAAGGTGGTGACCTTTGGCGAAGTCCATGTGCATGTAGTAGTAACTGTTACAATCCCTAGCATTCCAGCCGCCAGTACAGTAAAACCATGGTGCATTACAGGGCGTTTTACAGATCTGACCGAAGTCCAGAAAGTGGAAATTTGATTAAACATACCTTGAAGAGTCCACAGTAAAAGGGTGGTGACCTTTGGCGAAGTCCATGTGCATGTAGTAGTAACTGTTACAATCCCTAGCATTCCAGCCGCCAGACACGTAAAACCATGGTGCATTTACAGGGCGTTTACAGATCTGACCGAAGTCCAGAAAGTGAAATTTGTATTAACATACCTTGAAAAGTCCACAGTAAAGGGTGGTGACCTTTGGCGAAGTCCATGTGCATGTAGTAGTAATGTTACAATCCTAGCATTCCAGCCGCCAGACATGTAAAACCATGGTGCATTTACAGGGCGTTTTACAGATCTGACCGAAGTCCAGAAAGTGGAAATTTGTATTAAACATACCTTGAAGAGTCCACAGTAAAAAGGGTGGTGACCTTCGGCGAAGTCCATGTGCATGTAGTAGTAATGTAACTATCCCTAGCATTCCAGCCGCCAGACACGTAAAACCATGGTGCATTTACAGGGCGTTTTACAGATCTGACCGAAGTCCAGAAAGTGGAAATTTGTATTAAACATACCTTGAAAGAGTCCACAGTAAAAAGGGTGGTGACCTTTGGGCGGAAGTCATGTGACATGTGAGTAGTAACTGATTACAATCCTAAGATTCCAGGCCGCAGCACGTAAAACAGCCTCCAGCCGCCAGTACACGTAAAACCATGGTGCATTTACAGGGCGTTTTACAGATCTGACCGAAGTCCAGAAAGTGGAAATTTGTATTAAACATACCTTGAAGAGTCCACAGTAAAAGGGTGGTGACCTTTGGCGAAGTCCATGTGCATGTAGTAGTAACCGTTACTATCCCTAGTCCAGCCGCCAGCACACGTAAAACCATGGTGCATTTACAGGGCGTTTTACAGATCTGACCGAAGTCCAGAAAGTGGAAATTTGTATTAAACATACCTTGAAGAGTCCACAGTAAAAGGGTGGTGACCTTCGGCGAAGTCCATGTGCATGTAGTAGTAACCGTTACTATCCCTAGCATTCCAGCCGCCAGCACACGTAAAACCATGGTGCATTTACAGGGCGTTTTACAGATCTGACCGAAGTCCAGAAAGTGGAAATTTGTATAACTACCTTGAAGAGTCCACAGTAAAAGGGTGGTGACCTTCGCGAAGTCCCATGTGCATTGTTAGTAACCGTTACATCCCTAGCATTCCAGCCGCCAGCACACGTAAAACCATGGTGCATTTACAGGGCGTTTTACAGATCTGACCGAAGTCCAGAAAGTGGAATTTGTATTAAACATACCTTGAAGAGTCCACAGTAAAAGGGTGGTGACCTTCGGCGAAGTCCATGTGCATGTGTAGTAACCGTTACTAATCCCTAGCTTCCAGCCGCCAGCACACGTAAAAACATGGTGCATTTACAGGGCGTTTTATAGATCTGACCGAAGTCCAGAAAGTGGAAATCTGTATTAAACATACCTTGAAGAGTCCACAGTAAAAGGGTGGTGACTTCGGCGAAGTCCATGTGCATGTAGTAGTAACCGTTACTATCCCTAGCATTCCAGCCGCCAGCACACGTAAAACCATGGTGCATTTACAGGGCGTTTTACAGATCTGACCGAAGTCCAGAAAGTAGAAATTTGTATTAAACATACCTTGAAGAGTCCACAGTAAAAAGGGTGGTGACCTTCGGCGAAGTCCATGTGCATGTAGTAGTAACCGTTACAATCCCTAGCATTCCAGCCGCCAGCACACGTAAAACCATGGTGCATTTACAGGGCGTTTTACAGATCTGACAGAAGTCCAGAAAGTGGAAATTTGTATTAAACATACCTTGAAGACTCCACAGTAAAAGGGTGGTGACCTTCGGCGAAGTCCATGTGCATGTATTAGTAACTGTTACAATCCCTAGCTTTTCAGCTGCCAGCACACGTATAACCATGGTGCATTTACAGGGCATTTTATAGATCTGACCGAAGTCCAGAAAGTGGAAATCTGTATTAAACATACCTTGAAGAGTCCACAGTTAAAGGGTGGTGACCTTCGGCGAAGTCCATGTGCATGTAGTAGTAACCGTTACTATCCCTAGCATTCCATCCGCCAGCACACGTAAAACCATGGTGCATTTACAGGGCGTTTTACAGATCTGACCGAAGTCCAGAAAGTAGAAATTTGTATTAAACATACCTTGAAGAGTCCACAGTAAAAGGGTGGTGACCTTCGGCGAAGTCCGTGTGCATGTAGTAGTAACCGTTACTATCCCTAGCATTCCAGCCGCCAGCACACGTAAAACCATGGTGCATTTACTGGGCGTTTTATAGATCTGCCCGAAGTCCAGAAAGTGGAAATCTGTATCAAACATACCTTGAAGAGTCCACAGTAAAAGGGTGGTGACCTTTGGTGAAGTCCGTGTGCATGTAGTAGTAACTGTTACAATCCCTAGCTTTTCAGCTGCCAGCACACGTATAACCATGGTGCATTTACAGGGCATTTTATAGATCTGACCGAAGTCCAGAAAGTGGAAATCTGTATTAAACATACCTTGAAGAGTCCACAGTAAAAGGGTGGTGACCTTCGGCGAAGTCCATGTGCATGTAGTAGTAACCGTTACTATCCCTAGCATTCCATCCGCCAGCACACGTAAAACCATGGTGCATTTACAGGGCGTTTTACAGATCTGACCGAAGTCCAGAAAGTAGAAATTTGTATTAAACATACCTTGAAGAGTCCACAGTAAAAGATTGGTGACCTTCGGCGAAGTCCATGTGCATGTAGTAGTAACCGTTACAATCCCTAGCATTCCAGCCGCCAGCACACGTAAAACCATGGTGCATTTACAGGGCGTTTTACAGATCTGACAGAAGTCCAGAAAGTGGAAATTTGTATTAAACATACCTTGAAGACTCCACAGTAAAAGGGTGGTGACCTTCGGCGAAGTCCATGTGCATGTATTAGTAACTGTTACAATCCCTAGCATTCCAGCCGCCAGCACACGTAAAACCATGGTGCATTTACAGGGCGTTTTACAGATCTGACCGAAGTCCAGAAAGTAGAAATTTGTATTAAACATACCTTGAAGAGTCCACAGTAAAAGGGTGGTGACCTTCGGCGAAGTCCATGTGCATGTATTAGTAACTGTTACAATCCCTAGCTTTTCAGCTGCCAGCACACGTAAGACCATGGTGCATTTACAGGGCGTTTTACAGATCTGACCGAAGTCCAGAAAGTGGAAATTTGTATTAAACATACCTTGAAGAGTCCACAGTAAAAGGGTTTTGACCTTCGGTGAAGTCCATGTGCATGTGGTAGTAACCGTTACAATCCCTAGCATTCCAGCCACCACCACACGTAAAACCATGGTGCATTTACAGGGCGTTTTACAGATCTGACCGAAGTCCAGAAAGTGGAAATTTGTATTAAACATACCGTGAAGACTCGACAGTAAAAGGGTGGTGACCTTCGGCGAAGTCCATGTGCATGTGGTAGTAACCGTTACTATCCCTAGCATTCCAGCCGCCAGCACATGTATAACCATGGTGCATTTACAGGGCGTTTTACAGATCTGACCGAAGTCCAGAAAGTGGAAATTTGTATTAAACATACCTTGAAGACTCCACAGTAAAAGGGTGGTGACCTTCGGCGAAGTCCATGTGCATGTATTAGTAACTGTTACAATCCCTAGCATTCCAGCTGCCAGCACACGTAAAACCATGGTGCATTTACAGGGCGTTTTACAGATCTGACCGAAGTCCAGAAAGTGGAAATTTGTATTAAACATACCTTGAAGAGTCCACATTAAAAGGGTGGTGACCTTTGGCGAAGTCCGTGTGCATGTAGTAGTAACCGTTACTATCCCTAGCATTCCAGCCGCCAGCACACGTAAAACCATGGTGCATTTACAGGGCGTTTTACAGATCTGACCGAAGTCCAGAAAGTGGAAATTTGTATTAAACATACCGTGAAGACTCGACAGTAAAAGGGTGGTGACCTTCGGCGAAGTCCATGTGCATGTGGTAGTAACCGTTACTATCCCTAGCATTCCAGCCGCCAGCACATGTATAACCATGGTGCATTTACAGGGCGTTTTACAGATCTGACCGAAGTCCAGAAAGTGGAAATTTGTATTAAACATACCTTGAAGACTCCACAGTAAAAGGGTGGTGACCTTCGGCGAAGTCCATGTGCATGTATTAGTAACTGTTACAATCCCTAGCATTCCAGCTGCCAGCACACGTAAAACCATGGTGCATTTACAGGGCGTTTTACAGATCTGACCGAAGTCCAGAAAGTGGAAATTTGTATTAAACATACCTTGAAGAGTCCACAGTAAAAGGGTGGTGACCTTCGGCGAAGTCCATGTGCATGTAGTAGTAACCGTTACTATCCCTAGCATTCCAGCCGCCAGCACACGTAAAACCATGGTGCATTTACAGGGCGTTTTACAGGGCGTTTTACAGGCCGAAGTCCAGAAAGTAGAAATTTGTATTAAACATACCTTGAAGAGTCCACATTAAAAGGGTGGTGACCTTCGGCGAAGTCCATGTGCATGTAGTAGTAACCGTTACTATCCCTAGCATTCCAGCCGCCAGCACACGTAAAACCATGGTGCATTTACAGGGCGTTTTACATATCTGACCAAAGTCCAGAAAGTAGATTTTTGTATTAAACATACCTTGAAGAGTCCACAGCAAAAGGGTGGTGACCGTCGGCGAAGTCCATGTGCATGTGGTAGTAACCGTTACAATCCCTAGCATTCCAGCCGCCAGCACACGTAAAACCATGGTGCATTTACAGGGCGTTTTACAGATCTGACCGAAGTCCAGAAAGTGGAAATTTGTATTAAACATACCTTGAAGAGTCCACAGTAAAAGGGTGGTGACCTTTGGCGAAGTCCATGTGCATGTGGTAGTAACCGTTACAATCCCTAGCATTCCAGCCACCAGCACACGTAAAACCATGGTGCATTTACAGGGCGTTTTACAGATCTGACCGAAGTCCAGAAAGTGGAAATTTGTATTAAACATACCGTGAAGACTCGACAGTAAAAGGGTGGTGACCTTCGGCGAAGTCCATGTGCATGTGGTAGTAACCGTTACTATCCCTAGCATTCCAGCCGCCAGCACATGTATAACCATGGTGCATTTACAGGGCGTTTTACAGATCTGAACGAAGTCCAGAAAGTGGAAATTTGTATTAAACATACCTTGAAGACTCCACAGTAAAAGGGTGGTGACCTTCGGCGAAGTCCATGTGCATGTATTAGTAACTGTTACAATCCCTAGCATTCCAGCTGCCAGCACACGTAAAACCATGGTGCATTTACAGGGCGTTTTACAGATCTGACCGAAGTCCAGAAAGTGGAAATTTGTATTAAACATACCTTGAAGAGTCCACAGTAAAAGGGTGGTGACCTTTGGCGAAGTCCGTGTGCATGTAGTAGTAACCGTTACTATCCCTAGCATTCCAGCCGCCAGCACACGTAAAACCATGGTGCATTTACAGGGCGTTTTATAGATCGGCCCGAAGTCCAGAAAGTGGAAATCTGTATCAAACATACCTTGAAGAGTCCACAGTAAAAGGGTGGTGACCTTTGGTGAAGTCCGTGTGCATGTAGTAGTAACTGTTACAATCCCTAGCTTTTCAGCTGCCAGCACACGTATAACCATGGTGCATTTACAGGGCATTTTATAGATCTGACCGAAGTCCAGAAAGTGGAAATTTGTATTAAACATACCGTGAAGACTCGACAGTAAAAGGGTGGTGACCTTCGGCGAAGTCCATGTGCATGTGGTGGTAACCGTTACTATCCCTAGCATTCCAGCCGCCAGCACACGTATAACCATGGTGCATTTACAGGGCGTTTTACAGATCTGACCGAAGTCCAGAAAGTGGAAATTTGTATTAAACATACCTTGAAGACTCCACAGTTAAAGGGTGGTGACCTTAGGCGAAGTCCATGTGCATGTAGTAGTAACTGTTACAATCCCTAGCATTCCAGCTGCCAGCACACGTAAAACCATGGTGCATTTACAGGGCGTTTTACAGATCTGACCGAAGTCCAGAAAGTGGAAATTTGTATTAAACATACCTTGAAGAGTCCACAGTAAAAGGGTGGTGACCTTTGGCGAAGTCCGTGTGCATGTAGTAGTAACCGTTACTATCCCTAGCATTCCAGCCGCCAGCACACGTAAAACCATGGTGCATTTACAGGGCGTTTTACAGATCTGACCGAAGTCCATAAAGTGGAAATTTGTATTAAACATACCTTGAAGACTCCACAGTTAAAGGGTGGTGACCTTCGGCGAAGTCCATGTGCATGTATTAGTAACTGTTACAATCCCTAGCATTCCAGCTGCCAGCACACGTAAAACCATGGTGCATTTACAGGGCGTTTTACAGATCTGACCGAAGTCCAGAAAGTGGAAATTTGTATTAAGCATACCTTGAAGAGTCCACATTAAAAGGGTGGTGACCTTCGGCGAAGTCCATGTGCATGTAGTAGTAACCGTTACTATCCCTAGCATTCCAGCCGCCAGCACACGTAAAACCATGGTGCATTTACAGGGCGTTTTACAGATCTGACCAAAGTCCAGAAAGTAGATTTTTGTATTAAACATACCTTGAAGAGTCCACAGTAAAAGGGTGGTGACCGTCGGCGAAGTCCATGTGCATGTGGTAGTAACCGTTACAATCCCTAGCATTCCAGCCGCCAGCACACGTAAAACCATGGTGCATTTACAGGGCGTTTTACAGATCTGCCAGAAGTCCAGAAAGTGGAAATTTGTATTAAACATACCTTGAAGAGTCCACAGTAAAAGGGTGGTGACCTTCGGCGAAGTCCATGTGCATGTAGTAGTAACCGTTACTATCCCTAGCATTCCAGCCGCCAGCACACGTAAAACCATGGTGCATTTACAGGGCGTTTTACAGATCTGACCGAAGTCCAGAAAGTGGAAATTTGTATTAAACATACCTTGAAGAGTCCACAGTAAAAGGGTGGTGACCTTCGGCGAAGTCCATGTGCATGTGGTAGTAACCGTTACAATCCCTAGCATTCCAGCCGCCAGCACACGTAAAACCATGGTGCATTTACAGGGCGTTTTACAGATCTGACCGAAGTCCAGAAAGTGGAAATTTGTATTAAACATACCTTGAAGACTCGACAGTAAAAGGGTGGTGACCTTCGGCGAAGTCCATGTGCATGTGGTAGTAACCGTTACTATCCCTAGCATTCCAGCCGCCAGCACACGTAAAACCATGGTGCATTTACAGGGCGTTTTACAGATCTGACCGAAGTCCAGAAAGTGGAAATTTGTATTAAACATACCTTGAAGAGTCCACAGTAAAAGGGTGGTGACCTTTGGCGAAGTCCGTGTGCATGTAGTAGTAACCGTTACTATCCCTAGCATTCCAGCCGCCAGCACACGTAAAACCATGGTGCATTTACAGGGCGTTTTATAGATCGGCCCGAAGTCCAGAAAGTGGAAATCTGTATCAAACATACCTTGAAGAGTCCACAGTAAAAGGGTGGTGACCTTTGGTGAAGTCCGTGTGCATGTAGTAGTAACTGTTACAATCCCTAGCTTTTCAGCTGCCAGCACACGTATAACCATGGTGCATTTACAGGGCATTTTATAGATCTGACCGAAGTCCAGAAAGTGGAAATCTGTATTAAACATACCTTGAAGAGTCCACAGTAAAAGGGTGGTGACCTTAGGCGAAGTCCATGTGCATGTAGTAGTAACTGTTACAATCCCTAGCATTCCAGCCGCCAGCACACGTAAAACCATGGTGCATTTACAGGGCGTTTTACAGATCTGACCGAAGTCCAGAAAGTGGAAATTTGTATTAAACATACCGTGAAGACTCGACAGTAAAAGGGTGGTGACCTTCGGCGAAGTCCATGTGCATGTGGTGGTAACCGTTACTATCCCTAGCATTCCAGCCGCCAGCACACGTATAACCATGGTGCATTTACATGGCGTTTTACAGATCTGACCGAAGTCCAGAAAGTGGAAATTTGTATTAAACATACCTTGAAGAGTCCACAGTAAAAGGGTGGTGACCTTCGGCGAAGTCCATGTGCATGTGGTAGTAACCGTTACTATCCCTAGCATTCCAGCCGCCAGCACACGTAAAACCATGGTGCATTTACAGGGCGTTTTACAGATCTGACCGAAGTCCAGAAAGTGGAAATTTGTATTAAACATACCGTGAAGACTCGACAGTAAAAGGGTGGTGACCTTCGGCGAAGTCCATGTGCATGTGGTAGTAACCGTTACTATCCCTAGCATTCCAGCCGCCAGCACACGTAAAACCATGGTGCATTTACAGGGCGTTTTACAGATCTGACCGAAGTCCAGAAAGTGGAAATTTGTATTAAACATACCTTGAAGAGTCCACAGTAAAAGGGTGGTGACCTTTGGCGAAGTCCGTGTGCATGTAGTAGTAACCGTTACTATCCCTAGCATTCCAGCCGCCAGCACACGTAAAACCATGGTGCATTTACAGGGCGTTTTATAGATCGGCCCGAAGTCCAGAAAGTGGAAATCTGTATCAAACATACCTTGAAGAGTCCACAGTAAAAGGGTGGTGACCTTTGGTGAAGTCCGTGTGCATGTAGTAGTAACTGTTACAATCCCTAGCTTTTCAGCTGCCAGCACACGTATAACCATGGTGCATTTACAGGGCATTTTATAGATCTGACCGAAGTCCAGAAAGTGGAAATCTGTATTAAACATACCTTGAAGAGTCCACAGTAAAAGGGTGGTGACCTTAGGCGAAGTCCATGTGCATGTAGTAGTAACTGTTACAATCCCTAGCATTCCAGCCGCCAGCACACGTAAAACCATGGTGCATTTACAGGGCGTTTTACAGATCTGACCGAAGTCCAGAAAGTGGAAATTTGTATTAAACATACCGTGAAGACTCGACAGTAAAAGGGTGGTGACCTTCGGCGAAGTCCATGTGCATGTGGTGGTAACCGTTACTATCCCTAGCATTCCAGCTGCCAGCACACGTATAACCATGGTGCACTTACAGGGCGTTTTACAGATCTGACCGAAGTCCAGAAAGTGGAAATTTGTATTAAACATACCTTGAAGAGTCCACAGTAAAAGGGTGGTGACCTTCGGCGAAGTCCATGTGCATGTGGTAGTAACCGTTACTATCCCTAGCATTCCAGCCGCCAGCACATGTATAACCATGGTGCATTTACAGGGCGTTTTACAGATCTGACCGAAGTCCAGAAAGTGGAAATTTGTATTAAACATACCTTGAAGACTCCACAGTAAAAGGGTGGTGACCTTCGGCGAAGTCCATGTGCATGTGGTAGTAACCGTTACTATCCCTAGCATTCCAGCCGCCAGCACACGTAAAACCATGGTGCATTTACAGGGCGTTTTATAGATCGGCCCGAAGTCCAGAAAGTGGAAATCTGTATCAAACATACCTTGAAGAGTCCACAGTAAAAGGGTGGTGACCTTTGGTGAAGTCCGTGTGCATGTAGTAGTAACTGTTACAATCCCTAGCTTTTCAGCTGCCAGCACACGTATAACCATGGTGCATTTACAGGGCATTTTATAGATCTGACCGAAGTCCAGAAAGTGGAAATCTGTATTAAACATACCTTGAAGAGTCCACAGTAAAAGGGTGGTGACCTTAGGCGAAGTCCATGTGCATGTAGTAGTAACTGTTACAATCCCTAGCATTCCAGCCGCCAGCACACGTAAAACCATGGTGCATTTACAGGGCGTTTTACAGATCTGACCGAAGTCCAGAAAGTGGAAATTTGTATTAAACATACCGTGAAGACTCGACAGTAAAAGGGTGGTGACCTTCGGCGAAGTCCATGTGCATGTGGTGGTAACCGTTACTATCCCTAGCATTCCAGCCGCCAGCACACGTATAACCATGGTGCATTTACATGGCGTTTTACAGATCTGACCGAAGTCCAGAAAGTGGAAATTTGTATTAAACATACCTTGAAGAGTCCACAGTAAAAGGGTGGTGACCTTCGGCGAAGTCCATGTGCATGTGGTAGTAACCGTTACTATCCCTAGCATTCCAGCCGCCAGCACATGTATAACCATGGTGCATTTACAGGGCGTTTTACAGATCTGACCGAAGTCCAGAAAGTGGAAATTTGTATTAAACATACCTTGAAGACTCCACAGTAAAAGGGTGGTGACCTTCGGCGAAGTCCATGTGCATGTATTAGTAACTGTTACAATCCCTAGCATTCCAGCTGCCAGCACACGTAAAACCATGGTGCATTTACAGGGCGTTTTACAGATCTGACCGAAGTCCAGAAAGTGGAAATTTGTATTAAACATACCTTGAAGAGTCCACAGTAAAAGGGTGGTGACCTTTGGCGAAGTCCGTGTGCATGTAGTAGTAACCGTTACTATCCCTAGCATTCCAGCCGCCAGCACACGTAAAACCATGGTGCATTTACAGGGCGTTTTATAGATCGGCCCGAAGTCCAGAAAGTGGAAATCTGTATCAAACATACCTTGAAGAGTCCACAGTAAAAGGGTGGTGACCTTTGGTGAAGTCCGTGTGCATGTAGTAGTAACTGTTACAATCCCTAGCTTTTCAGCTGCCAGCACACGTATAACCATGGTGCATTTACAGGGCATTTTATAGATCTGACCGAAGTCCAGAAAGTGGAAATCTGTATTAAACATACCTTGAAGAGTCCACAGTAAAAGGGTGGTGACCTTAGGCGAAGTCCATGTGCATGTAGTAGTAACTGTTACAATCCCTAGCATTCCAGCCGCCAGCACACGTAAAACCATGGTGCATTTACAGGGCGTTTTACAGATCTGACCGAAGTCCAGAAAGTGGAAATTTGTATTAAACATACCGTGAAGACTCGACAGTAAAAGGGTGGTGACCTTCGGCGAAGTCCATGTGCATGTGGTGGTAACCGTTACTATCCCTAGCATTCCAGCCGCCAGCACACGTATAACCATGGTTGCCACCGCTCATTATTACGCTAGCTAGGCAAAAGCCAAATTTTCGCTTTTTTTTCTTGTTCTAGGCTCTTTAATATATCATTCTATAGGCCTTCACATGATCTACTACCTAAGCCTGCGGCAGCTTTGATATTACTTACTTCAGTGCTTGTCGTACAGTCCCCCTATGTAAACATGCCTAGACAAATCCAAAAAAAATCGGGCCCTCGAGAATTTCTACCGTCGCCTTCCTCCTGGCTGCACCATTTCACACGCTTCTTCCTGCAATGTACTCCTTCTTCTCTGCATCCTTCTCGTTTTCCAACGATACAAAAGTCTATGGCTATCTTGCTTGTTTGCCTTCCTTCCTTTTTTGATACCGGCATGTCCGCTTAGCGTCCTCTTTCCTTCTTCTTTTTTCATTCAAGTCTTCTTTCACTTTGTACGCTTTAATTTGCGCGCTAGCTCCTTTCCTCTGTGTCACCATTTCTGCGCCGACATTTCTGTCCGATGGCCGCCTGACTTCCCGGAAGTTCCGTTTCCTAGGATATCGATTACGCCCTTTTCATTCATAACGTCGGTTGTGCACAAATCAGCCGTTCAGTACGCTTTTCCGAGGCGTGAATCGCTCTGTCCTGGTCGCCGGGTCAGGCTCCAGAACCTGGGACGAGCGCCGCGAATGGGTCTCCGGGGCACTCTCTGTAGCACTCCTATTCCAATATAAAGGCACTTACCAGCCATACGAAGCAATACAGACGTTCTATATATAAACGCGGTCAAGCTCGGCAGTTTGCCAGTTATCTTGTTACCTTATTCTTCGCCACACTGACCATTTCCTTCTGCACTGTTACCCCAATGCAGTACCGGCGGAAATACGGCAAAAAACCTGCTACTGGCAAGCAAAAGGAGGCCATGCTGAAGGCTGCATTGGATTTTCCGCCGGACCTAAGCAAGGATAATGCCACTGCACTCATCGAGACTTCCACAGCTACCTCGGACGAGCCCATCACGAAGTCCCAGGCAGAGTGGCTTGCAAAGCGTACGGTTCCAGCTGCCGAGATGCCCAAGAACAAGGCTGAAGCCATCGCTTATATTGGGAACACCATCTCTAAGCTCAACACGGCAACCGATAGCCAGAAGACCTTACTAAAAAAACTGAACCCAGACCTTTCTGATACTGTCATCCATCGCCTTACACGTCACCAGGCCACCACTATGATCGATTCATACCTAACTGCTGCTGGGAGGAAGAAGGGGGGGGTTCGTGGGGTTGTAACCAGAAGGGTACCTATGCTAAACGGGATGATTCTGGCGATGGTGATGGTAATGATAGCACTGGTCCCAGCGGCGGCTATCAGGGAGCGTACGGAAATACCAATGGTGCTGGTGCATCTACTTCAACTGGCGACAATCGGAATCTTAGCGGGGGTGGTTCTGGTGGTCTTCAGCATGCCATTTCGGGGCTGTTACTTATGTCCATGCACCTCTCTGTGCCGAAGTTGCGTGCTATCATGTGAACTGGCCACTCCATGATATGAGCATGCCTTTGGCATACGAGTTGTTAACTTCTTATTTTTGTATTTATTTGTTGATTATCACGCGCCATTCCTGCGCTATCTGGGCATATTCCCTTTTGCACTTTTCATTCGCGCGCAGCACGCGTCAAACGCTTCTTCTCGGACATTCTCGGACCTTGTCGTTTGTAAGCCCCTATCGCTAAATCATCCTTCCTTGCGAGGCAACGAAGAGAGAGGGGGGGTTCGTGGGGGAGCGGGGCGGCAGCTCCGCGATCCACACGTCCCCCCCCTAACCATCACCTTTCATAATAAAACGCCTAACTTTGCGGGATGAGCGGTGGCCCGGCATTTAAAAGCATGATGCATTTACAGGGCGTTTTACAGATCTGACCGAAGTCCAGAAAGTGGAAATTTGTATTAAACATACCTTGAAGACTCCACAGTTAAAGGGTGGTGACCTTCGGCGAAGTCCATGTGCATGTATTAGTAACTGTTACAATCCCTAGCATTCCAGCTGCCAGCACACGTAAAACCATGGTGCATTTACAGGGCGTTTTACAGATCTGACCGAAGTCCAGAAAGTGGAAATTTGTATTAAACATACCTTGAAGAGTCCACAGTAAAAGGGTGGTGACCTTCGGCGAAGTCCATGTGCATGTAGTAGTAACCGTTACTATCCCTAGCATTCCAGCCGCCAGCACACGTAAAACCATGGTGCATTTACAGGGCGTTTTACAGATCTGACCGAAGTCCAGAAAGTGGAAATTTGTATTAAACATACCTTGAAGAGTCCACAGTAAAAGGGTGGTGACCGTCGGCGAAGTTTATGTGCATGTGGTAGTAACCGTTACAATCCCTAGCATTCCAGCCGCCAGCACACGTAAAACCATGGTGCATTTACAGGGCGTTTTACAGATCTGACAGAAGTCCAGAAAGTGGAAATTTGTATTAAACATACCTTGAAGAGTCCACAGTAAAAGGGTGGTGACCTTCGGCGAAGTCCATGTGCATGTAGTAGTAACCGTTACTATCCCTAGCATTCCAGCCGCCAGCACACGTAAAACCATGGTGCATTTACAGGGCGTTTTACAGATCTGACCGAAGTCCAGAAAGTGGAAATTTGTATTAAACATACCTTGAAGAGTCCACAGTAAAAGGGTGGTGACCTTCGGCGAAGTCCATGTGCATGTGGTAGTAACCGTTACAATCCCTAGCATTCCAGCCGCCAGCACACGTAAAACCATGGTGCATTTACAGGGCGTTTTACAGATCTGACCGTAGTCCAGAAAGTGGAAATTTGTATTAAACATACCTTGAAGAGTCCACAGTAAAGGGTGAAGACCTTCGGCGAAGTCCATGTGCATGTGGTAGTAACCGTTACAATCCCTAGCATTCCAGCCGCCAGCACACGTAAAACCATGGTGCATTTACAGGGCGTTTTACAGATCTGACCGTAGTCCAGAAAGTGGAAATTTGTATTAAACATACCGTGAAGATCGACAGTAAAAGGGTGGTGACCTTCGGCGAAGTCCATGTGCATGTGGTAGTAACCGTTACTATCCCTAGCATTCCAGCCGCCAGCACATGTATAACCATGGTGCATTTACAGGGCGTTTACAGATCTGACCGAAGTCCAGGAAGTGGAAATTTGTATTAAACATACCTTGAAGAGTCCACAGTAAAGGGTGGTGACCTTCGGCGAAGTCCATGTGCATGTAGTAGTAACCGTTACAATCCTAGCATTCCAGCTGCCAGCACACGTATAACCATGGTGCATTTACAGGGCGTTTTATAGATCTGACCGAAGTCCAGAAACTGGAAATTTGTATTAAACATACTTTGAAGAGTCCACAGTAAAAGGGTGGCGACCTTTGGCGAAGTCCGTGTGCATGTAGTAGTGACCGTTACTATCCTAGCATTCCAGCCGCCAGCACACGTAAAACCATGGTGCATTTACAGGGCG
>BDSL01000401.1:0-22357 GCA_003116995.1 Yamagishiella unicocca | reverse complement strand
AAGCCAAAGGTTGGGGGGGAGCCAAAATATGTGTCAGCGACTCGTTGATACGTCCATGGTGCAATCAGTGCGGTTTGTTTTTTGACATACTGTGTGCGGGGTTTCAGACCCGTCGGGCGACATGGATTTAACGACGCAGGGCAAGCGAGGTGGGCCGTGTGGATGCTTTGGGGGGCAGGGCCGGGAAACAGCTTGGTGATTGAGGGACACAGCATGGGGAGGGCTCAGCACCTTCCTCAATAATACACTGCGACACTTGCTATTACACTTACCAGAAGCATTCACTGGGAATCCAGCAATGTAGGTCAGAGGTCTGGTAAACCCCATACTCTTCATCTCCTTTAGTGGCGCCATCATTTTCTTTCCGGCGACCACAAATGCCTGCGATCATTTATTTACGTCCGTGTGTAAGGGTTTTATATATCTTTGTACATACACATGCTTAAATACACATTAACTAACACGCCCCCCCCCCACCCCCAAAAAACCCAACCCGATGACTTCTCAATGTGCACTGACCTTCAGGGTTTTGCATCCGTTCAAGGCCCGGGCAATGATTTCGTGAAGGGATAAGTGGTGGTCCTTCTGGTGGCAGCTCATCCCCTCCCAGAAGGAGTACACATGCGTTACCCCCAACAGCCTTTCATCAAGCCCCTGCATTTAATAACAACAAGTCCTTACAGTTAATAACAAGACAAGACAGCACGCTCTATCTAATTCGTTCTCTAATTATGCGCCAAAGGAAGGATAGAGCTTACCGTCCGCACATCCGCCCAGACAATCTGTGGTGCCTTGTAATCGGGATGCAGTGGGCGCAAGTTGTTCTTCGTGCATGACGCAGCGTAGAGACGATTGAAGTTTGCAATTACGCTTTGAAGCCTTCTTCACCTTGGTGTCGTCGACCTCCATCCAACAGTCAGTACGCCATACATGGCGGCTGCCTGAAGTAACGGCCTACACACATAAAAGGGGCAAACCCTGCTAGTTAGAGATGAACTGCACGCCCCGGCCTAGCCCCGCCCTAGCCCCGCCCTAGAAGCAAACCCCGCTCTGCACAGCCTACCTGCCGATACCTGCTCCAATGTCAGCCAGCAAGTATGTGGACTGAGAACTCGGCGTAATACACCAAGACATAGAAGATAAGGGCCATAGAAGCTGCTGTAAGACAGCCATACGCGCCATCATGCCCTCCCACCGCTGCAGTTCCTCTGCAAGTAAGAATTTTACGTATTTCAATTTTAGCGGATGACAGGGAAACTTAGCAATAGTCTTGTCAAGCATTTGAAATTCTTACCGAGCACGAATTCAAGATATTGCCCACAGCATCACGTCTCTAGCATCCTTCGCTGGAGGTGGAGGGAGATATGGAAGCCTAGGCTGGGCCTTAGGCTTAGGCGTAGGCGTAGGCTTAGCCTTAGCCTTAGCCTTAGCTTGGGCTTCTTGGGCGCCATCCTCGTTGTGGCGCGCCACCGACCAGCGAGCAAGGCTTCCGCAAAGGCTGCTAATAATTGTAACACGAAGTTA
The DNA here is from genome assembly GCA_003116995.1 of Yamagishiella unicocca. Classification (NCBI taxonomy): domain Eukaryota; kingdom Viridiplantae; phylum Chlorophyta; class Chlorophyceae; order Chlamydomonadales; family Volvocaceae; genus Yamagishiella; species Yamagishiella unicocca. The sequence continues at coordinate 20,833 of BDSL01000401.1, read as the reverse complement.
TATAGGTGCAATGCTCGTCGTATTGTTGCTTGGATGGCCAAACAGGCACCTCACAGCTTTGGGCTCTCTGCTGTTACGTTGGAACCTGGCAGCACTCTCATATGCCCTAGGCTATGCTGTATCTTTCCGTCTTGTATTAATGATTGTTTGTGAGCGCGCGCACAGATTGGGCGCGGATTCTGTTGGGATTGGGAGTGAAACCGTACTCCGAAATGCGATGCAGACCTTCAGCGCGCTCATTAGGACATTTTGTTCATACTTTAACAAAAGCTCTGACACCTATATAGTATACGCTCAGGACGCATTGCAAGGAAGGCGCAGTTCAATACGCACCTGACTTCCTACGAGCTCCACCAGGCCACTACAGTGGCAACCGAACAACTGATAGGACTACTATTGTTTAACAAATGCAATAGTTGGATCTTAGGCACGTACAGCACGCTAGACATACACCGACACACACATACACACACACACACGAACAGATAAACGCATGCTAGGCGGGAACACGACGGCTGGGCGCTGGAGCAAATAAAGAGGAACTGGAGCGAAGCAGGAACTGGACTGGAGCAAAGCAGGGACTGGACAGGAGTGATGAAGGAATGGGCGCCGGAGCTAAGCACGAGCCGAACCTAAGCACTTATCGATAGTGTGGCGGCGTGTTGGTGTGCCGACGGACGGGGCAGAGTTACGAGCGAGGAAGACCGGTGATTGCGAGGCAGTGGTGTGTTGGGGGGTGATGGGTAGAAACACGTACTAATGATCGTGTGTACTCGGATGAGTGGGGGCGGTGTAGAAACACGTCACCGTTACATGTTTTGCCAAGGCATTTGTATGGCTGAAGACGATTATGAGCATATCTATGGACTGCCCTTTAGCCGTATATCAATCCCATATGGTACATCCCGTGCGGGTTCATCCCAACCAAACAGTTTGTAACGCCGAATACACCTCAAATCAATGCGATCTCGTGCCCTCTACTGTGCAAGCTATTTACGATATCCATGAGTATGTGTCACCAGCATCCGTAGTTACTGGAGAACACAGCTGTGAGCCAGGGGCTGCTTCCGTGTGGTCCTGGGGACATCCTGCGCATTGCGTACCACCTCCGAGATGGCCTGAGGCTCACGATTCGACTGACTCAATGGTGCTACAGCACATGGCCCTCCTGGCCCAGCCTCGTAGCCCACGCCGAGCCCCTCACCGCCTAGGCTACCATACCCATCCCGCTGGTGCGGGTGCCCGCTACAGCACGCGGCCCTCCTGGCCCAGCCTCGAGCCCACGCCGAGCCCCTCACCACCTAGACCATCATACCATCCGCTGGCTGCGGGTGCCCGCTACAGCACGGGCCTCCTGGCCGGCCTCGCAGCCCACGCCAGCCCCTCACCACTAGACCATCATACCCATCCCGCTGGCTGCGGGTGCCCGCTACAGCAGCGGCCCTCCTGGCCAGCCTCGTAGCCCACGCCGAGCCCCTCACCACCTAGACCATCATACCCATCCCGCTGGCTGCGGGTGCCCGCTACAGCACGCGGCCCTCCTGGCCCGGCCTCGCAGCCCACGCCGAGCCCCTCACCACCTAGACCATCATACCCATCCCGCTGGCTGCGGGTGCCCGCTACAGCACGCGGCCCTCCTGGCCCGGCCTCGCAGCCCACGCCGAGCCCCTCACCACCTAGACCATCATACCCATCCCGCTGGCTGCGGGTGCCCGCTACAGCACGCGGCCCTCCTGGCCCGGCCTCGCAGCCCACGCCGAGCCCTCACCACCTAGACATCATACCCATCCCGCTGGCTGCGGGTGCCCGCTACAGCACGCGGCCCTCCTGGCCCGGCCTCGCAGCCCACGCCGAGCCCCTCACCACCTAGACCATCATACCCATCCCGCTGGCTGCGGGTGCCGCTACAGCACGCGGCCCTCCTGGCCCGGCCTCGCAGCCCACGCCGAGCCCCTCACCACCTAGACCATCATACCCATCCCACTGGCTGTGGGTGCCCGCTACAGCACGCGGCCCTCCTGGCCCGGCCTCGCAGCCCACGCCGAGCCCCTCACCACCTAGGTTGTCATACCCATCCCGCTGGCTGCGGGTGCCCGCTACAGCACGCGGCCCTCCTGGCCCGGCCTCGTAGCCCACGCTGAGGCCCTTACCACCTAGGCCATCGCGCCCCTCCACCCCCTCATCACTGGAGCTGCTCTCCTCCAACACTACCTGCCTCCGCATAACAGGCAAGCTTTTAGACTTCCCCCGTGGCTTCCGGTGGACGCCATGAGAAGTGCTGCTGCAGTGGATAAGCCTCCCCCCGTCCTTTGCTTGGCCGGATATAGGGCAAGGGTGACGTGAGTGGGGCCCCAACAAGCTCTGCTTCCATCTGCAACCGTATGTTTGCGACAGCAGGTACTCGCCAGGCGGCAATTTTTGCCACCGCTGACTGCACCATCTGAGCTGTGGACTGTGTTGCGTAGTGACTTGCCATTACACGTACTGAGTTCCCCATGGCAATGGTCGCGCCCTGCACAGCTGCTGCTCCTGCACCCATGCTCGCAACTGCATCTGCAACCTCCTGCACTTGGAAGTTGCAGAAAATGTGCCGGAACTTCTTGGGGCTGAACGGTGTCCATTGGACCTTGTTGTGCACTTGAATCTCGTTCCAAAGCTGGCAGAGCTGTGACTGACCCAGCGTAGACCCCGATCGGGTAAGGAACAGGTTATCTGAACCCGCACGGAAGCAAAGAAGCTCGGGCCTCGCGTACTTGAGGTATCGAGAAATGGCCAATGATAGCTCCACTGGTAGACCAATGACGGTAATTTGGCCCTTGCTCCACCTGCTCGTCTTGTGGTGAACAACGTAGATGCTGTACCGTGCGGGTTCCTTCTCGCCCGTCATCAGGAGCCCTGACAGCTGGTCAACCTCCTGCTGTGACCATCCACCTGGGAGCTCCTCAAGCCTGTTGCCATGACATGTTTCCTTTTCAGGGCAATCTGGGTCGGCACAAGGACTACTGCAGCTGGGAATCCTGATGCTGCACAGCACCGAGGGCCGCATGGGTGGTATGTAGCCTAGGCTGGCATCCAAAACCAGCGAATCCAACATGGCAACAGCTGACTCTGGTGTAATGGTGCCATCCAGGTTCCCATCCAGGTCCGACTTCAAGCACTGGCGGGCCTATCAAGGACGAAAGTGTGGTGTGTTTGGGTGGGGTTGGGCAGATGGTGGGCGGGAAGTAATGGGGTAGGGTTTGGATTATAGTCACGAGTCGCTCCTTGAGTCATGATGTGCCCCTCCTTCATACCCATCCCGCTGGCTGCGGGTGCCCGCTACACACGCTGCCCTTTTGGCCCGGCCTCGTAGCCCACGCCGAGCCCCTCACCACCTAGTTTGTCATACCCATCCTGCTGGCTGCAGGTAGAAGTGACTGCACGCGGCCCTCCCACCAACCCACCTTGTCCTGTAGCTCTAGCTGTAGGCGTAGAAGCTGCTCCTGGCTTGGGAGGTTAAGGACTGGACCCGAAACCTTGGATGGAGACTTCACCAGGTGCTCGTTCGCCCGCAACTGCTCTGAGAGCCTGTTTGTCAACTCGATTATAGCGACCAGGTGTGCATCCTTAGCTGGGTCCGACTTTGCCCACGTGCTTGTCTGCCGCAGGTACTTCATGACACGGCTGCCGTAATTGAGGACCGACAGGACGTGCGGAACTTTGCTCCGTGCCATTGTGAACTCCACAAAGTGTACCCAGAGCTCCTGGTTGCTGAAGAGCTCCAGGGACAGGTCTTGTGGTGGCACGATGTGGTACTGAAAGCAGTAGCCAAGGAACCGAGATATGACACCAAGGCAATCCCGCAGCGACTCGGCACTGAGTGCCTTAAGGCCCTTCTCACGCTGCAGGTCGACCGGTCTAGTGCACCAATCCTTGAATGGTTCCTCCTGGTGGCTATATGGTACAATACCTGGCAACGACTGCCGCTTGTCGCACAGCCCTACCCGGTCTCTTAACTGTGCTGGTGTGAGCTGCTGTTTCTCCAGAGACTTTGGGAATGGAGCGCCCATCGGATAAAAAAGGCGACTGAAAGGCCCTTGAAATGGTGGCCTTGGCTGAGGAGCTGGGGCAGGGCCAGCCCCAGCTGATGGGTGGGCAGCCCCAGCTGATGGGTGGGCAGCCCCAGCTGATGGGGGGGCAGCCCCAGCTGATGGGGGGGCAGCCCCAGCTGATGGGGGGCCGGCCCCAGCTGATGGGATGGCAGCCCCAGCTGCAGGGGCCGCAAAGGTGTACGTTGGGCTGCCAGCATGACTGGACGGGCCATCTCTACCAGCCAAGATGTTCCGCTGCCGGAGGACGGAAGGGAACCGCGCCCAGTTCCCATCTGTGGCTCCGGGCGTGGCTTGCTCCGAAGGCTGCTGGCCAGGAATCCCGGATGGCGCGGGGAAGGCTGCAGGGGCTGCAAAGGAGCACGTCGGGCTGCCAGCATGACTGGACGGGCCATCTCCACCAGCCAAGACGTTCTGCTGCCGGAGGAAGGAAGGGAATCGCGCCCGGTTTCCATCTGTGGCTCCGGGCATGGCTTGCTCCAAAGCCTGCTGGCCAGGAAAACCTGATGGGGCGGGGAAGGCTGCAGGGGCCGCAAAGGTGTACGTCGGGCTGCCAGCATGACTGGACGGGCCATCTCCACCAGCCAAGACGTTCCGCTGCTGGAGGACGGAAGGGAACCGCGCCCGGTTTCCATCTGTGGCTCCGGGCATGGCTTGCTCCGAAGCCTGCTGGCCAGGAAACCCTGATGGGGCGGCTCCAGCTGCAGGGGCCGCAAAGGTGTACGTCGGGCTGCCAGCATACCTGGACGGGCCATCTCCAGCAGCCAAGACGTTCCGCTGCTGGAGGAAGGAAGGGAATCGCGCCCAGTTCCCATCTGGGGCTCCGGGCGTGGCTTGCTCCGAAGCCTGCTGGCCAGGAAACCCTGATGGGGCGGCTCCAGCTGCAGGGGCCGCAAAGGTGTACGTCGGGCTGCCAGCATGACTGGACGGGCCATCTCCAGCAGCCAAGACGTTCCGCTGCTGGAGGAAGGAAGGGAATCGCGCCCAGTTCCCATCTGGGGCGCCCGGCGTGGCTTGCTCTGAAGGCTGGTGGCCAGGAAACCCTGATGGGGCGGCTCCAGCTGCAGCGGCCGCAAAGGTGTACGTCGGGCTGCCAGCATGACTGGACGGGCCATCTCCAGCAGTCAATACTTGAGGCTGCCACGGATACGATGTGTCTGGCATTGGTGAAGCCACGGAGGAACAGCTGGCAGGGATGGACAGCCACGGATACTGTGTCTGGAGCAATTCAACTGAAAGCAGCTGAGGGGAGCAATAGCCGCCTGTGTCGAGCCCCTGTTGTGGTAGTCCACGCGACAAAGTGTTGTTCCCCCAGGCTGCGGGCATGCCAGGTTGCTCGTTTTGGTTTACTCCCGATGGCCCCATAGGAGTTGAAGGAACTGGTCCAAGTGCAGGCCCTTGAGTAGAGCGCACTTTGCTCTGGAGGGACCGAAGCCCATCACCAACTGATCGCAGGCCTTGAATACTGCTCACAGCGCGGGCAATCACAGCACAGCTTGCCAGCTTAACCGAGCTGGCCCTTGCATTCATCCCACCAAGGGTGATGAGCTGTCGAATCAGGATTGGATCCTTGGAGACAATGATCTGCCTGCTTGGTGCACTGTCTAGGCGGTTTCGGATGGCCGTGTCAGGGATCTTTGCGTAAGGTGTGAGCTTTTTGTGGACATCGGAGACCACCATAAAGTTCCCACTGAACGGTGCGCCTGGGTGATAATCACGCACAAGGATGAAGTTGAGCCGCCCTTGAACAGGATGTCCTAAGCTGACGTCTTCCTCCCAGGCCTCCCAGATCTATGTGGAGTGAATGATGGAGGGGGCCCAGGTCATGTTCACGACGTTGCTCGGCCCGCACAGCAGGATGGGGTGGGGGGATGGCGTGCTGTGCGCGGGTGAGTGGGGCAAGTAGTGTAGTGCAGTACCAGCAGAGCAGTGCGGGACGGGCGATGTGGTGTGATGCAGTGTGTGATTGGGTGGGGTAGGGCAGGGCGGGGTGGGGCATCAGCGCATAGCAAAGAACACCCCCAGCTCACATGCAAAGAACACCCCAGCTTACATGCTTGGTGCTTAGCTGTACAGCACACATGCGCACGCGCTTTGAGGGTGACAAGAGGCCACTGTTGCCCCGCTTGCGGGGGGATGTAGGCAGCTCCTCAGGGTCGCCATCAACTGACACCCCCTCTTGTGAATCCTCCTCAGGTGCCTGATGAAAAAGAGGTGGAGTAGCAGGGAGTTAGTGAGGCGAAACGACTGTAAAGGTCGAAACCCTGAAAGAAACAGTAAGAACACAGCGACCGGCTAAGCAACAGCCCCATAAACAGGCGAAAAAAACCCGTTAGGGTTTGGGTTTTTTGTCTAGTCGCTTTACTATCGTTTTAGGACAGAGGAAAGACTCCCCAGAACAGCCATCCACCTTGCAAACGATCAAATGCTCTTACAATACCCGATTGTCATGGAACGTATGAGACTGATGGCACTATCAATGAAGGCATTGGGTCTACAGACACATCAATTGTCTCCACACCGGACACCACCCTTAACTGGTAAGGGGGCATGAACAGCAGTGTGAACAAGCGTGCTGTGTGCAGGGTGTGTCTTCTACTTCCCTTTCGACACGAATACACCGCCTGCAGTGTTGTTCCTGACATCTTGGGTGTTCCATTTTATGAAATAGCTTACATATTGTGAATTTACCATTCGGAATAGGCCCAACATACAGGACGCAAACTGACGAAGCATTCTGGCTATGTAAAACATATGAGCGAACCGCGCAATGAAATGGGTGTCACCTATCACCTTACCATTGCCTCGACTGGATTGGCTGGTCCAGGCTCTTCTCCTGATGGGTCCATGATGTTGCCAGCCGCATCGTCGGCATTGCCAGACATTCGCGACTCAGCTGGGAGAGGTGTCACCACGATCTATGCAATAGTTTTATACAATGGGTGCAATTTCCATAACGCAATGCTAATGTCCAGGGCCTGTGCTCTGGCTATCCCTCGCTCAATCTGCGCCCACCTCTATGGGAAAGAGCCCCAATGTACGCTGGCTTAAGCTCCCATAGTTCGCTATAAGGAGGCAATGTTAAAGATAGTCATATCAAGCTGATTCGTGTCCTATTCAATGGAAGGGATGTACCCGTACTGCCTGGAGTGCTTAGCGTGCCGTAACAAACGTCCCACAAAAATCCCACTTGTAATTGGAGAGTGTAAATCAATATTTTACAAAGCATACCTGCATCCATGAACACGACAATGGAACAAGCCTTTGTGGCTATGAAAACGTACGACATTGGAGGTCAACTCGGGCATTTAAACGTTGTTGCGCTTCATTTTCATGCTGTGGACACGGAAGGTGCACATATATAGTGCATATATACTTGGTGCCTCTTCAAGTACGCCCCATATCCTCAGAATAAGGTCTAAGAACCCAATACGTCGCCTCGGTACTCCTGGTACTCCTACTGCACCACTGGTACCGCTGTGACACTCGTTCTTGGTACATACTACACTTTGGCAGTATTATATACAAGCAGACAACTGTGAAGCAGTGAGTTTTGATCAGAGTGACTACTTCAGTTACACGCATCTGTCATCCTTTGTCTGGTCATAGTTTTGCGTATCACTGCATCAAACTGTGGCATATATCAACATCGCATACTGAACTATGGATGTACAGGTAAACGTGAGGCCTAATCCTGAGTTCTGCGCCAGGCTTGAATTCAGAAATTGGCGCCAAGCGTGGAGGCGCTTCATCAAGCATTGCATAGGTACGGTTCAATCTGAGCTATCATATCACAACTTGTTTACAACTGGTGACAGCTGAATCGCAATAAGCTAAACGTTCGACAGTTTTTGACTAACCGCCTACCAACGGACGGCACCACAGGTTGCAGGAGCCCTGTGGCGGTGGTGAGGCTAGGCTTTCGGTGCTGACACTTGTATGGATATCCTTGCTGGGATTTGAATATTCTTGCAGGGAATCCTCTCATGATTATTGGTAATTCGCATGCTCATCATGCTTGCTATGCAGGTCCTGACATAACTTTAAGGAATTCGACAGCGTGGCTTTATAAGCGAGACAAAAAGCGTGGTGTTACTGGATAAGAGGTATTGGTCGTCCAGATTGGCGTAGACAAGCTACGCCGTACATAACCACTTGCGCATGTAACAACGCTATTTGGCAGAAGCCAGTAAGAAGACCATAGGATACTAGTATCCTGTATTTGCCACCAAGATAGTGTTATGATACGATGCGAGTGTTGAAATCATTATGATTTATTGTGGCCATCGGGACATGTTCCGAGCTACCTTCATCGCACTAGCTTTGGCTATTGCTGACACATATGAGGTGCCATGGCCAGCGTATGAATCGGTTAGGGTATGGATCGGGCCTGAAGTATTACATATGTTGACCTACCCCACACTTTGAACTGCCAACAGCAAGCTCGACCCTCGTTCCACCCCCCTGCACCCTCTACCCCCCCCCTAGGGCACGGAGAGTGCGACTGCTACAAGTATGGGTGGGTGGGAGGGTGCAGGGGTGGGAACGAGGGTCGAGGGTTGAGGTTGTGGCCAGAGGCGCAGGATATGTTGGATGCAATGATCGCCCCACCGCCCAGCCCTCCCCGTCTTCCCTCCTACTACCGCCATCCTTGCTGCCAGCCATGCCACCGCCCCCAACGTCACCCCTGCTGCCACCCTTGTTGATGCCCCTGTCGCCACCGGCACCCCCGCTGCTCCCGCCACCGCCAACCCCGCCACCGACCCCCTGCTGCCCCGCCACCACCCCCACCCCAGCCGCCTCCGTCCAGCCCTCCTCCACCACCACCGCCCAGCCCTCCCCCGCCGCCACTGGCCAGCCCTCCCCCGCCGCCTCCAACCAGCCCTGCTCCACCACCACCACCCAGCCCTACCCCGCTGCCACCTCGACCTGGGCGATTAGCTGCACGGCACCCTGGCACTTGCATCACTGGACGGGTCCGCTGACCTGGGTGATTAGCTGCACGAGCCTTGGCAACCCGAGTCACCTAGCCCAGCGCCACCCAGAGCCGCCGTTGCCTGAGTTGTCCAGCCCTTGCTGCCGACCCGCGCTTTGTCTCAACAAAGGTGTGTGCACGGGAGAGGGTTGCTGGCAATAACTGCTGGCTGACAATGACAGGCAGGCATTCTTGGTGTCGGCATCATCGCATCCATTGCTCCTGTGGAAGCACCACTCAATGTACCTCACCACGCTAAATAATATATCTGTTTATAACATTAATTACAGGGCCTGGACATTCAGAGGTCGTTGTTATGGAGCACACTCTTATGGTCGTTCTTCTTCAGATGGTCTTCATCTCCTGGATGCAATTTTCAACTGGGAATATGTACAAATTTGCCAATATGTTTTTATAACAGAGAAAGGCGTGGAAGCTCCGATTGCTAGTCCTGTACTGCGTACTGCTCGTCCAGGACTACACATACGTAGTCCTGGACGAGCATGGAACCCGCTTGTGCATGGGACCATGCTCGTTAGCAAAACAAGTAAGTATACAATAGAATACGAGTATCATATGATTTTCACGAAGTTAGGCTAGCTTAACAGCAATGGCGACGTCGTTTTTTGACTTCGTCATTCAGGCGCGAAATGCCAGTTTGGAGGTAGAGCGTATGCGTTTGAAACTCAACGACGCAAAGGCCACGCTTTATGTGGCAATATACAGAGTGGTTTGCTGTATCGCAAGGTGCTCACACAACGATGTGCTCTACTTCGAAGACTGGTCTGGAGTATTGCCCAAGAAGGCAAGCCCAAAGAACATCTTCTACATGACATTCAAAAGGACAACACCCAAGGGGCAGCAGGTGCGTTGCCGACTGCGATAAGATGGTTGATCCTTGCTGACGGACTTTATGTCCCTTTTTTTGTAGGAATGCAGCTTGCTAGAGCTCTTGGGATCGAAGATAAGTAACTCTGACTCCTTAAAGGCCTGCCTGCATGAGGGAGGCAAGCGGCATGTTGAGCTGGAGCTGCGCATGAACAACATTACGAGCGAAGCCGAGCAGTATGCCTTCATCAAGGAAAAAATGCCTGAACTGGAGCCCAGGGGCCATGAAATTGGTAACCTGGGTGACTTTTTCTGGCCCAAGAAGCCCTGGTTGAAGAAGCTGCAGGTGGGTTCTGTTATGGAAACGGTGTTTTCCATGTAGGATGGGAGGATTTATGCATTTTACTTTTGCATTCAGGATCTAGAGAAGAAGCTGGTGTCGGTGGCAGCAGAACCCGCAAGCAGTTCCGTGGTGATGGCAGGTCAGCCTCGTCGGTTTCTTCCAGATACTTCGAGTGCACAGCCCCCATCGACAACGACGGCCGGGTTGGGCATGGAGGTGAGCATGTTTGAGGGCATACTGATGTGTGTAGGGCGGGGCGTGGCAGGGAGAGTGGGGCAGGGCGGGGTTCGAGGGAAACCCGTGGATGTCCGAAAAAAATCGTTTAAAACAGAAGTTTTGAGATGCATGCGGGAGAACTGGGTTGGGGATACGAAAGCCGAAGGTCGTAATATGACCTTTGGCGGCTAAGCTAGATCGGCTAGGCGAGACGAAAGGAAGCGAGGACCCGGCGCGACGCAGGTAAAGTTTTCGCAGAACCGGTTTTGGGCGCTAGCAGGAGAAATGTGGGAGTTGATGCGCTATGGGAGAGCGGACATCGCGGTCCGGTCCCAGTCCCAGTCCTAGTCGGAGTCCCAGTCCCGACCCACCCGAATACCGACCAGATGCGTGAGGAAGCCGGTCATTACCAGAGAAGGTCCGCGGTCGTCCAGGAGAGGAGGCCGAAGCCGCGCCGCGCCGCCATGGGGGACGCGAAAGCCCAGACGCAGGTCCCGACGCCCGCAGACAAGAACGCAACGACTAGCAAAAAACTACCAGAACAGAGGCCCAACCCAGCGGCGGAACTCACCTGACCAGGGCCCAGAGCGGGTGGGGAAGGCGGTCGACGCGAAGCATGCGGGCAAGGGGCAGCAGGGGGCGTTAGGAACAACATCCAGGCGCGGAGCGGGTGGACAGGGGTCCAAGCAACGAAGAGGCCCCAGCGGCGCGGCGAAAGAGGCGGAGGCAGGAAAGGGGAGGACGGATATACGGGGAGATGGGGACGCGGGCTGGTACGGCGGCGTACGGCGTTGTACGGCGGAGGCCTGTATGACGGAGGGAGGAAGTGAGAAAATATGGGGCGTGAAGATGCGGACAGGGGGCAAGGCTAGCAGGCGAGGAGACGGGATACCGGGGGGAGGCAGTGCGCGGTCCGGGCTGGTCGGATCCCCACAGCACTGCCACAGCGAGGACGGCGCCGCCACAGTGCGACGCCGGCGGCTAGGGACGCGGGGGAGAGCGGCGGTCCGGGCGGGGAGGGGGAGAAGGGGCTGTGGAGGAGACAGTGTGCGAATGGCGGGTGCGCGGGTGGGCGAAGGGGCGGGGGGGGCGGAGAGCGTGGCGTCGGGAACAGTTTCCTAGGGGTGTTTCGGTCGCGGTTGGGGGGGTGTTGGGGGCGTGGAGGGGGCGGAGGGGCTAGCGCGGGATGAGGTGCGGAGGGAGGGAGGGGGCGCGGAGGGAGGCCGGCGGCGTATTACAAGTGCGGGGTACGCTGGGGCGACGGCGGCGGGCGCGGGCCGCCGGGACGGCGGCGTGGCGCCGGGGCTGGGTGCTGCGGCTGCGGTGGCTGCTGGACGCTGGGGGTGGGTGCTGTGGCTGCTGGACGCCGGGGCTGGGTGCTGCGGCTGGGCGGGGGGGGGGGTATTGCCACCGACTAACCACTGAAGTCTCGACTACACCGGGCGGGGTTATTGCGGCGCGCCCTGTCCCAATCAAACAATGAAACCTTCTTCTCCCCTCTTTACGCACACCTGCTTACAGGAGGCAGGCAGCATGGTGATGACAAGCTCGGCACCATCAGGATCAATTGCTGGGGAGGGCTCGGAAGTAAGTGTGTTTGAAGCCCTACCTAGCCCGGGTGTTGATGGAGTCTCAGTCTTGCCCCTGTTTCGTGCAGGCCGGTGGAACCATGGCGTCCAGCAAAATCGGCACAGGCCCGCACATCGGGGTGGACGTGGCGGCAACAGCAACGACGCCCGACGAGGTAAGGATGTGCAGCGGGATGAAAAGGAGCAGCGGGATGGGTTTGCGTATGTGGCGCTGTGTCCGGATTATGCATAGCTGTAGCCCCGCCTGGCCCGGGTGTTGATGGAGTCTCAGTCTTGCCCCTGTTTCGTGCAGGCGGTGGAACCATGGCGTCCAGCAAAATCGGCACAGGCCCGCACATCGGGGTGGACGTGGCGGCAACAGCAACGACGCCGACGAGGTAAGGATGTGCAGCGGGATGAAAAGGAGCAGCGGGATGGGTTTGCGTATGTGGCGCTGTGTCCGGATTATGCATAGCTGTAGCCCCGCCTGGCCCGGGTGTTGATGGAGTCTCAGTCTTGCCCCTGTTTCGTGCAGGCCGGTGGAACCATGGCGTCCAGCAAAATCGGCACAGGCCCGCACATCGGGGTGGACGTGGCGGCAACAGCAACGACGCCCGACGAGGTAAGGATGTGCAGCGGGATGAAAAGGAGCAGCGGGATGGGTTTGCGTATGTGGCGCTGTGTCCGGATTATGCATAGCTGTAGCCCGCCTGGCCCGGGTGTTGATGGAGTCTCAGTCTTGCCCCTGTTTCGTGCAGGCCGGTGGAACCATGGCGTCCAGCAAAATCGGCACAGGCCCGCACATCGGGGTGGACGTGGCGGCAACAGCAACGACGCCGACGAGGTAAGGATGTGCAGCGGGATGAAAAGGAGCAGCGGGATGGGTTTGCGTATGTGGCGCTGTGTCCGGATTATGCATAGCTGTAGCCCCGCCTGGCCCGGGTGTTGATGGAGTCTCAGTCTTGCCCCTGTTTCGTGCAGGCCGGTGGAACCATGGCGTCCAGCAAAATCGGCACAGGCCCGCACATCGGGGTGGACGTGGCGGCAACAGCAACGACGCCCGACGAGGTAAGGATGTGCAGCGGGATGAAAAGGAGCAGCGGATGGGTTTGCGTATGTGGCGCTGTGTCCGGATTATGCATAGCTGTAGCCCCGCCTGGCCCGGGTGTTGATGGAGTCTCAGTCTTGCCCCTGTTTCGTGCAGGCCGGTGGAACCATGGCGTCCAGCAAAATCGGCACAGGCCCGCACATCGGGGTGGACGTGGCGGCAACAGCAACGACGCCCGACGAGGTAAGGATGTGCAGCGGGATGAAAAGGAGCAGCGGGATGGGTTTGCGTATGTGGCGCTGTGTCCGGATTATGCATAGCTGTAGCCCCGCCTGGCCCGGGTGTTGATGGAGTCTCAGTCTTGCCCCTGTTTCGTGCAGGCCGGTGGAACCATGGCGTCCAGCAAAATCGGCACAGGCCCGCACATCGGGTGGACGTGGCGGCAACAGCAACGACGCCCGACGAGGTAAGGATGTGCAGCGGGATGAAAAGGAGCAGCAGGCATCCGCACAGAACGGTCCTTGCTCTCTTGCGCCATTGAGCAGATGGGGCTGGCGCAGCGCAGCGCAGCTGGCTGGGTTTGCGGATGAGGCGGGCTGTATTTGATCAGCGGGGGGGGGCGGGGCGTAAAGGCTTCAGCGGCGCAGAAGGTCGCGGTGGCCCTGTGCTTCACTACGTTGTGGCCAACCGTAGTGGAGAACGGTTTTTCTCCCGTTCTGATTGGGACAGGGCAGGCTTCGTATTCAACTCCTGCGACCCCTGCAACTCGGCCGTTGCCTCCACCTTCCTAGGCACTCCATGCTGCACCAACCCAGTGATGCTATGCTCCTCCCAACCTGACATGAACCCGTGCAAGGCCGGGACAGCAGCTGACACGGACGCGGCGGCGGCTTCGGTCGGTACAGCAGCTGACACGGACGCGGCGGCGGCTTCGGCCAGGACAGCAGCTGATGCGGACGCAGCGGCGGCTTCGGCCGGGACAGCAGCTGACACGGACGCGGCGGCGGCTTCGGCCGGGACAGCAGCTGACACGGACGCAGCGGGACGCAGCGGCGGCTTCGGCCAGGACAGCAGCTGATGCGGACGCAGCGGCGGCTTCGGCCGGGACAGCAGCTGATGCGGACGCAGCGGCGGCTTCGGCCGGGACAGCAGCTGACACGGACGCGCGGCGGCTTCGGCCGGGACAGCAGCTGACACGGACGCGGCGGCGGCTTCGGCCAGGACAGCAGCTGATGCGGACGCAGCGGCGGCTTCGGCCGGGACAGCAGCTGACACGGACGCGGCGGCGGCTTCGGCCAGGACAGCAGCTGATGCGGACGCAGCGGCGGCTTCGGCCGGGACAGCAGCTGACACGGACGCGGCGGCGGCTTCGGCCGGGACAGCAGCTGACACGGACGCGGCGGCGGCTTCGGCCGGGACAGCAGCTGATGCGGACGCAGCGGCGGCTTCGGCCGGGACAGCAGCTGACACGGACGCGGCGGCGGCTTCGGCCGGGACAGCAGCTGACACGGACGCGGCGGCGGCTTCGGTCGGTACAGCAGCTGACACGGACGCGGCGGCGGCTTCGGCCAGGACAGCAGCTGATGCGGACGCAGCGGCGGCTTCGGCCAGGACAGCAGCTGATGCGGACGCAGCGGCGGCTTCGGTCGGTACAGCAGCTGACACGGACGCGGCGGCGGCTTCGGCCAGGACAGCAGCTGATGCGGACGCGGCGGCGGCTTCGGCCGGGACAGCAGCTGACACGGACGCGGCGGCGGCTTCGGCCAGGACAGCAGCTGATGCGGACGCAGCGGCGGCTTCGGCCGGGACAGCAGCTGACACGGACGCGGCGGCGGCTTCGGCCAGGACAGCAGCTGATGCGGACGCAGCGGCGGCTTCGGCCGGGACAGCAGCTGACACGGACGCGGCGGCGGCTCGGCCGGGACAGCAGCTGACACGGACGCGGCGGCGGCTTCGGCCGGGACAGCAGCTGATGCGGACGCAGCGGCGGCTTCGGCCGGGACAGCAGCTGACACGGACGCGGCGGCGGCTTCGGCCGGGACAGCAGCTGATGCGGACGCAGCGGCGGCTTCGGCCGGGACAGCAGCTGACACGGACGCGGCGGCGGCTTCGGCCGGGACAGCAGCTGACACGGACGCGGCGGCGGCTTCGGCCGGGACAGCAGCTGACACGGACGCGGCGGCGGCTTCGGCCGGGACAGCGCTGATGCGGACGCAGCGGCGGCTTCGGCCGGGACAGCAGCTGACAGGACGCGGCGGCGGGTGGCAGCAGCCGACCGAAGCGGAGGAGGCTGCCGGAAGATGATGGCGGCCAAGCAAAGCGGAGTAAGGAGGGAGGTGCTGGTAGTGTCGGGGCAGCAAGTGGTCAAGTGCTTCCAGGGCACGGCGCAAAGCAGCCAGGCACAGTCCCTTCCGTGTGCCAAACTTCCAGGGCACGGCGCAAAGCAGCCAGGCGTGTGCGCAGTCAGTCAGTGGTGCAAGCGTCGGAGTCGGAGCTGGAGTCAGAGCCCGAGCCGGAGGACGGAGCGTTTCTGTGCCCCGACGACTTCACGTGCCCATGGGAGAAGGTGCTAACGGCTGTCGCTGCGGATGGCGTGGCGGTGGTGCAGGACACAGAGCTTGCTAGCCTCATCACGGCAGATGTCTGTGACAACGCCACTGTGCTGGTGCAGCACAAGGAGGCGAGGGCAATTTTCCAGCGCGGCGATCTCCCCTCCGCAATGGTGGATTGCCCCGGACTACCAAGGAGAAGAGGCTCCGCCTTAGCTATGGCACCAGGCGGCGGATGATGGTGAAACTGGACAGCCAGGTGCAGCCAGAGATGGGCTTGACCAAGGTCATCACCTACATGGAGGCGTGCATCAGTGAAGTGGTAAAATCCACTCCTGACCTGAAGGTGCAGAAGCCTGGCGTCATAATTGGAAACGACCCTGGTGATGAGACAGGACCCCCGATCCGCCGCCAGTCATTGCACGTTGATGTCCGCCCAGGCAGCGGGATGGCGTTCGTTGTCATTGTGCCGTTGGAGGAAGACTTCGACATTTGGGTGAGCCCAGGAAGCCACCACACCATCCGGGCATTCGCCAAGCGCGCCGACAGCAGCAGTTTCAGCTGCTGTTGCCTCTGCTGGCAGTGGCAGCAACGGCACAGTGATGAAGGCTAGTGGAGGCATCTCCCTGGATAACATATGATGTTGCCAGATGAGACTGCCTCCCGGTTTGCTATCTACCTCGCAAAGCACCCGGTGATGAAGCTGCGGGCCCAGCCAGGCGAAGTAATTATCCTGCACGGCAACACCGTGCATGCAGGGGCGGCCGGAAAGCACGACTTGTGGAGCCCTCGTCTGCACTGGTATGTGCAAATGAGGTGACGGTGGACGAGACTCACGTAGTTTCGTACATCCATAAAGAACTTCGCAAGCGGTTCTACCTCTTGTGAGGCACGGCGGCAGCGGCGGCCGGGACAGCGTGTGGCGGCGCTAATGCCGCCGCCGCCGCCTGAGAGGAGTGGTGGCCGCCGCCGTGGGCTTCTTGATGGTGTACCGCCCAGCCCTCCACCTCCGCCAACGCCCAGCCTTTTTCCGCCGCCGCCGCCCAGCCCTCCCCCGTCGCCACCACCCAGCCCTTCTCCGCCGTCACCGCGACAATGGCAGTGTGTGGCATGTGGCGGCGCTAACGCCGCCGCCGCCGCCTGAGAGGAGTGGTGGCCGCCGCCGTGGGCTTCTTGATGGTGTAACGTCCAGCTCTTCTCCCCCGCCAAACGCCCAGCCCTCCACCACCGCCAACGCCCAGCCTTCTCCGCCGCCGCACGCCCAGCCCCTCCCCCGCCGCCACCGCGACAACGGCAGTGTGCGGCGTGCGGCGGCGCTAACGCCGCAGCCGCCGCCTGAGAGGAATGGTGGCCGCCGCCGTGCGCTTCTTGATGGTGTGCTTACGCAGGGCCCCGCCAGGCAGGCAGGCGGACCCCGCCGTGGACGAGGTGGCGACCGCGCTGTGTTTCCCAACAGACGCAGGTGAGCACTAGACGGTGATGGCTGCTGGCGAACACTCGCCCTCTATGGTGTGCGTAAGCGCGAACGATGGTTCTGCAGTAGGAGCTTTGACCAACCGCGGTGGGTGGGGCGGAGCCGCACCGACGAACGCACGGTTGTGGTGGTTTCACTGACGGACCTGCCTCCCCCATCCCTTCACTTCCCTCCCCCCCCTCATTTGCAGGCGCTGCTGCATCCTTCGTGGCAGACTCTCCAATGGGCCCGGCTCATACGGTGGGCGGCCCCCGGTGGCCATCGACCACCGCCCGCAGCGCGCCCCGGGCAAGAAGAGCAGCCGCGCCCCTCGCAGCCCCACTACTACGACCTGGCGGCGATCGAACAGCAGCACCGACGGATCAGGAACCCCGCGGATATCGCCCGCGACCACGTGTGAGGCCTCATTGGCGCCGGGCACCAAAATCCGGTGATGCTATCCATAGTGTCGACGGGGAGCCGCAGGAGAAACCTGATGCAGCCCTGCCAGGAGCTAATGAATGGGTTCGTGGGCGCCCTGATCTCCCAGCCAGGCGAGGGCAACAACAAGGCGCGCCTTTGTCGGGCTCATGGCGAGTTCAAGGGTGTTTTCCAGCAGCACCTAGTGGGCTGGAGGCGCTGATGTGGACCACGCTCGCCAAGCTGGGGAACGCTGCGGTCGACGGCCTGGGAATCGCGCAGGTTGGCCCCCAGGTGTCCCTCATGATGGCAAAGCAGCAGCTACGGGCCCACCGGAGCCCGTTGGGCGAGCAGCAGCTGGGCGCGGTCGGCCACCTCTGCTCTGGGCGGGGCAGCACGGCAGGCGCCGGCGCCCAGAGCAGGAGCGGTGGCGCACCCGGGACGGGACGGGGCAGCGCCGTCGGGAGGTGGGGTGGCAGCGGCCCCCCCAGAGGTCACCGGGCATACGTGTTCCAGGCTGCGGGCCCAAATTGAGCAGAGGTGGGCATCCCGGCTTTCGCTCTGAAGAAGAGATGCGTGCGACGGTCCAGAGCGTGCGCCCTGGGTGGTGTTGGAATGGGTCATTCCGCCTGGTGTGTGATAGGCACGCGAAGGGAGGCCCACCGTATGGCGTGGTGACCCGCCTGTGCCATGCAGGAGGCCCGGGAGCCCATGGGGAGCCCGCCTGGGTTTGATGGTTTTACCGCCGGTAGCTGGTGGGCCTGGCGAGCGGTGGGTAGCAGGAGACTTGATCACTTCGGACGAGAGGGACGAGAGGGACGAGAGGGACTGGCGAACCGGTGGGCCGGCGGACGGTGAAGCTCATCGGTTGGCATGCGTGGGCGGGGTTAAGGCCTCGGACCTCCTCTTTCCTCGGTGGGGCCGGACGGGACCGGCGTTTGGACACAGCATGTCAAAGGGGGTGTTTACATCGAGGCTTCGAGCACATAGCTTGCGCCGTGGAGGCGCGATCGTGATGGCAGAGGCGGGGGTGAGTCGCGAGGTCATCAAGCTCCACGGGAGGTGGCAATCGGACGCAGGAGATATTTACCTGTAGCCGTCCCTGGCCACCTGGCTGGGCATGGTCGGCAGCTTGTAGCGCAAGCGCAGGAGGACGCACTGTTGAGAGAGCAGGAGATCGGTTCAGGACTTTGGTGGGGGGAATTGAGAGTTTAGGATGAATGAGAGCAGAGCGGCACCGGGCAGCGCCCAAGAGGAGAGAGGCGAAAGACCCGAGGAGTGCCACACGGCCCTCCCCCGCCACCAACGCTCCGCCCTTCTCGGTGGTGGCTGGTAGACGAGTAGAATACGTGTTTTTTTACATGTTAGCATGGCCTGGTGAAGACATATAATTAAATAACGGTTACACCAACGTGCTGCTTAACCACCTGCACGGTTATTGCACAATTGATGGCCGTTTACCATCAGGTACCGCAGTTCATTCTGAGCTTTGAGTTCATTCCGTGGAGCCTTGCCCTCTTCCCCGTCCTCTTCCCCTGCCCCGTCCTCCTCTTCCCCGGCCCCGCCTCTTCCCCGGCCCCGGCCATTATTAATAGGAGCATTACCATGCGGATGCAAATTGTCCTAATTGCCTTGAGTTCATCCTTCCGCGTCCAATCAGGTAGCAAACATGGTGAATCAAATGGGTACATATGGCCATCGAACAATGGAATAATTCCATTTATTATACCACTATTATCGAGAGGGTGCACGGAATTAATTAGATCGGTTTGCCGCACGTCCGTGTCGTGGGGGGTGTAGAATTAAGTATGCATTTTCTATTTCATTAACCGACAAGCCAAACTCTGTTGCGTCATTCTGGATCATAGCATTCCAGGACGGAAGGTCAGCCTCACCTACCACCCGTAGTTCAGCTGACAAATAATTCCCAAGCTGCGCAAGTACACGCAGCACTCCCTGTACAGAGCGTAGCAGTCCTCCTTTTGGACGGTGCCCAGTAGAGGGTCCGTTCTTTGCGCCCTGGAATTATAGGTAGCAGACCACAGACCTCCTCCAACCTCCTCCAACTCCTCCTGCAGTAAGTACCGCAAGTGATTAGAAATGGTGGTGTGTAGCATGCCGCTGTTAATTCTTTTTTTAAGAGTGTTTTAAAACGTACCATTTCTCTTTGTTGGAAGTCCCGCACATCAACAGCAGCTGCGCCATGATAATGTCCTGCTATTTGACGCGCATTATTCTGGAACATCGCAGGTTTAACCATAAGGGAACCACCCCTCTTTGTCTGCGAGGGAAATAAGTGAGGGTATGAGGTGTCAAACCTACGATACCCACAGCAGTTTAGAAGCAAGTCTTGCATGACTTACCAGCACCCTCCTGACCTGAAGGGGAATTGTAACGCGACCTGAGACAAGAGCGCCATTCATGTTGTATTTCTTCTGATACCCTGTAAACAGCATCGGCCTCGGGTCCTCCGTAGCTGATGAGGACCGTCCGCACCAGCCCCAGCCCCTTGTGCTGAAGGCCCAGCCCCAGCCCCTGTGCTGAAGGCCCAGCCCCAGCCCCTTGTGCTGAAGGCCCAGCCCCAGCCCCTTGTGCTGAAGGCCCAGCCCAGCCCCAGGAGCTGAAGGGCCCCAGCCCCTTGTGCTGCTGAAGGCCCAGCCCAGCCCCAGGAGCTGAAGGCCCTGCCCCCAGGGCTGAAGCCCAGCCCCAGGAGCTGAAGGCCCTGCCCAGGGTCGTTGCGACCAGGAGCTGAAGGCCCTGCCCCAGGGTCGTTGCGACCAGGAGCTGAGGCCCTGCCCCAGCCCCAGGAGCTGAAGGCCCTGCTTCCCCAGGGCTGTTCGCTTGTTGGTCTCGACCTGTAGCCAGCTTGGCGTCCCTACCTGTGTGGGAAACGTCGGGGTGTAAGAGATAAATACGATATATGGTGTGGACTACTTATTTTTTTGGAGTTGTGACAGTCGGGCTTACTTAGTCGATTGGAGGTTTGGGCGGCGAAGCACCTTTTAGTCAGGCGCTTGTTGGTATCTGCTGTATTGCATTGAGTCCAGTGGGCGTCTGTTTGCGTATGTCTCGCGCGTTGTGGCGCGCTACTAGTTTCTGTCTTCGACTTTGGCGCGTGGCCTAGATTCAATTGGACGCTGTCTGTGTCGTTCGTGTGCGTGGTTGGTGTGTTTAATTACTCTTACTTATTGCGTCTGGTGTGTTTGCCTTGATTAATGGGGGGTTCTGTGTTCAAAGCCGCCTCTGTTGTTCGTATCTGGATTGCCCCGTACCTGTGTTTCCCAACGGGCTCCTTTTGGGAAAGTAGCAATGTAGCTTGCTTTTATTTCTCCTTTGCTAGCGCGC
>BDSL01000400.1:0-5000 GCA_003116995.1 Yamagishiella unicocca | reverse complement strand
CCGGACAGGAGACGGCACACCGGCCGGGGGCGGGCCAGAGGCACGCACAGGCGGGGGACGCAAAAGGGGCGCGGTGGGGGACAGGACACGCAGGAACGGGCCGGGAGGAAGGAAGAACACCAGCGGGGGGGAAGGGAGACACAGGCAAACACCAGCACAGAGGACCAGGGAGCCCAGGGGCAGCGACGAGACGCGCGGAAAGCGAGGGCACATGGAAGGAAGTAGAGCGCAGGCAGAGCACGAGAAACGAGGCCCGAGGGGCCCGGAAACGAAAACAAACACGCGGGCCGGCCGAACCCACAGGGAAAAGGGACGGGCAGCAGCAGACCCCCGCAAAGGAGCCGACACGGCGGGAAGCGGGCGCCGGGCCGGGAGACGAGCTGCAGGATGGACCAGGACAGGGGAGGCCGAAAAAGCCGAAAAAGCCGAAAAGCCGGAAAAGCCGGGAAAACCTGAAAAGCCGGAAAGACGGAAAAAAGAAAAAGACAAGGCACGGGACCCCGACGACACCCGCCCAGCACGCCACCCCGACCAGGACACCGCGGCGCAACGCACCGAAGACCCGAAAGGAAAAAGGGGCCCGACCCACACAACGCCAGCCGGAAGCAAGCCGGGAACAGGGGGAGCAGGCCGCCCAGCACGCCACCCCGGCCCAGGACCCCGCGGAGCGACGGCGCAAGACGACGCCAGCCGGAAGCGACCCGGGAACCGCGGGAAGGGACGGACCCGGACAGGGCAAAGCCGCCAGGGCACCACCGGGAGGCGAACCGGGAACCGCGGCAAGGGGGACACGCGCCACCAGCCGGAAGCGAGCCGGGAACCGCGGGAAGGGACGGACCCGGACAGGGCAAAGCCGCCAGGGCCCCAAACCCGGCCCCCCGGCCCCCCGGCCCCCCCGGCCCCCCCGGCCCCCCGGCCCCCCGGCCCCCCGGCCCCCCGGCCCCCCGGCCCCCCGGCCCCCCCCCCGGCCCCCCGGCCCCCCCCCCCGGCCCCCCGGCCCCCGGCCCCCCGGCCCCCCGGCCCCCCGGCCCCCCGGCCCCCCGGCCCCCGCCCCCGGCCCCCGGCCCCCGGGCGCCCGGCACCCCGGCCCCCGGGCGCCCGGCACCCCGGCCCCCGGGCGCCCGCACCCCCGGCCCCCGGGCGCCCGGCACCCCGGCCCCCCGGGCGCCCGGCACCCCGGCCCCCGGGCGCCGGCACCCCGGCCCCCCGGCGCCCGGCACCCCCGGCCCCCGGGCGCCCGGCACCCCCGGCCCCCGGGCGCCCGGCCCCCCGGCACGCGAAAGGCCGAAAAACCGGAACCCAAGCGGGAGAACCCCGGGGCAAGAGGGACCCGGGGACACAGAAGAACGGAGAACGGCCAGACCAGAAGGGAACGGGCCACCAGGGCAGCAAGGAGAACACAGCGGGACCAGGGGGAAGAGGGGCGACGGCGCGAGGCCGAGCGGCGAGGGGGGGGGGGCGGGGGCGGACGGGCAACGGAAACGGAAAACGAAAAAAGCCCGCCCGGGAGGCGCGCCCACAGGAGGAGGGGAGGGGGGGGCCCCGAGGGGCACAGGGACAAAGCGGAGCAACACGGGAGGAAGCGCAGGGGAGCGGAGCAGCAAGGCCACGCGACCACGGACAAGACCCAGGGGCAACAAAGGCGGCGGCAGAGGAGGGACCCCAAGGACGAGGGGAAGGGGCAGGCGGGGCGCCCGGGGGGGCCGGGGGACCGGACGGGGGAACCAACGGGGAGGCGCCAGCGGCCGCACAGGCGGACGGAGCCGGAGGCGGGGGACAGCAGGGGGAAAGGGACGCCGCACCGAGCACGGCGGCGGACGGAGAGGCGGGCAGGCAGGAGACGACAGAGGGGAGCGGCGCCCCAGGGGCGGGCAGACAAGGGCAGGACCAAGGAGCGGACGCGGCGGGGCCGCGCGGACGGAGCCGAAGGACGAGGGCGGAAGCGGGCCAACAGGAGGGGAAAACGAACCGGGCGCACGACGGGCGAAACCCAGCGCACGGCCCGAGGAGGGGGGGAACAAGCCAACGCGGGGGGAAGGCGGCGCACAAGGAGAGGAAGAGCCGACATCGAAGGAGCAAAAAGCAACGGCGCGAGGAACGCGGGGCGGCCACAAGCCAGGAGCCCGGGGGAACGGGGCGGACACCGCGAGCGGCAAAGCCCGAAAGGCGAAAGGAGCGAGAGGCCAGGCGGGCACAGGGGGGAGGCGGACGGAAAAGCAAAAGCAAAGGAGCGGGACCCGGGGGGCGACACGAGATGGCGGGCGCGGGGAGCGCAGCGGAGGACACCGGCGGGTAGCGGGGAACAGAGGGCCGCCCCAGCCAAACGCCCCACCGGACAAGGGCGGCCACCGGGAGCGGCGGGCAAAAGCCGCCGGAGAGCCAGAAGCAGGGACAGAGGCCCGCCGCCAAAGAAGGGAAGAAGGAAAACAACGGGAAAAGGAGGGGGAGGGCACCGGCGCCGAAGCGCCCACGGAGGCGACACCGCGGAAGGGAGGGCACAAAGGCGGACGAGAGGCAAGCGCAACAGGGGCGGCGGGCCCCGCGGGGGAGGCCAAGCCCGGCCCGGGCGGGGGGGCGCGAGAGAGGAGAGAGGGACAGGGGGAAGCGCGGGAAGCCAGGCAGGCGCGGCACGAAGGAGAGGACGAGGCAGGGGCGACCGGAAGAGAGGCAGAGGGACGCCCGCCGGGGACCCGCGCGGGGGGAAGGGCGGCACGGGGACAGGCAGAGCACGGGGCAGAAAGCACAGGGGGGCAACAGCCGGGAGGACCAGCACAAGGCGGGGTGAAGGAAACAGGCGGAGGCCCCGGGGCCGGACCAGGGCGGAGGGGGCGGGGCGGCGCCGAGGGAACGCCGAAGCGGCGACAGCCGGCCACCCAGGACACGCAGCGGGCCGCCCAGCCGGGACCAGGGGGGAGACCACCGCAGGCCCGAGCGGCGCAGCGGCAGACCCCGAGCCCAGCCCGCAGAGCCAAGCCGGGGCCCGAAGGGACGGAGCCAGGGGGCCGACGGCCCGGAGCGACAGGGGGCGAGCGACGAGAGGCGGTGCACCGGGGAGACCGGAGGCGGGGAGGAGGACGAGGGCAAGAGCGGGAAGGCGCCCCCGGAGGGGCAAGGACCGGCAACGGCGCGCCGGGACACCGCGAGAACGGCGGGGCGGACCAACCGCGGAGCCCGAGCGCCGAAGGAGGCGAGGCCAGGGCCGGCGGGGGGGAAAAAGAAAAGAGAACGCGGCCCAGGGCCGAGGCCGAGGGCGCCGGGCGCGCGGGCGGGACCGCCAGCCGCCGGGGCCAAGGAAGGGAAGCGGAACCCGGGGCCCGGGCGAGGGGCAGCGCGAAGCGCGCGCGGCAAACAGGAGACCCCAGCGCGGAGGAGCGACGAACCCAGGGCCAAGGGCGGGCACAGGGAACCGGGCGCCACGGCAGGCGGCAAAGGGCGCAGGGGAAGAGGGGCGACGACCACCAAGAGCGGCACGAGAGGCGAGGCACCCAGGCGCACGCCAGAGGCGGAGGCGCGACACCCACGCCCGCCGACGCAGGGAGGCGGCGCACGGGCAGCCAGGGCCGAGGAGAGGGCGCGCGCGGCAGCGCCAGCCAGGGCGGGGCGAAGGGAGGCGGCAGGGGAGGGGGACACACGCCGGAGCGGAGGGCGACGGCCAGGACCACCGGCCGGCGGGGAGAGCAAGCAACACCCGGGGGGGGAGCGAGGGGAGCGCGCAGGGGGGCACCGGAACGCGACGAGCGGGGCAGCCCGCAGCGCCAGGCGGCGGACCAAAAAGGGCCCACGGGGAGCGCACAGGGAAGGGCCGGGGCAGGGAAGCAACCGACACGGCTACCGAGGGAAGGGGAGAAGAGGGGAAGGAGGGGACAGCCCCCGAACCGCGAAGCAGGCGCGGGACCCGAGAAAACGGAGCAAGCGCCAGCGAGCCGGGGGGAAACGGCGGAGGGAACCAGCGACGAGAGGGGGCGAGGAGGCGGGCGCCCCGAGACCCAAGGCGGAAAAGCGAGGGGCACGGCAGCACAGCGACGAGCCGCCACCAGAGGGGCCGCGGGCGGCACCCGGCGCAGGCAGAGGGCACCAGCGGGCGGGGCCCAACAGGGAGGCGCGCACGCAAACCGGGCGCAGAAGCAACAGGGGCGGGCGAGGGGCAGGCACAGGCCCGCCCACCAGGCAGGGGACGGGCGCGGACGGGGGACCACCCGCGAACGCGCAGACAGGGGAGACGCCGGGGGCCGGGGGGCAAGACGGGGCGAGGAACGCGGGGCGGCCAGAGGCGGGAGGAGGCAGAGCCCGGAGGACAGAGCAGCCGGCACACCGGGGCGAGGCGGCGGCAGCGGCCGGGGGACCGGGGGGACCCAGCGGGGAGCCCGCCAAAGCAACCCACGCGGACCAGCACCCAGCACAGGCAACGGGCCGGGAGGACCGCGGAAGCCGGAGCGCACCCACAAGCGCGAAGCGCGGCCCGCGCAACAAGGGCAAGCACGGGGAACGCGCGGGGCAAAGGGCGGGGCAGCGGGCCCGCACGGGACGGGGGCGCGAGCGGGCGCGCAGCAGGAGGGAGCCGGAGAAGGAGGGACCGCCAAAGGAGGGCGGCAGGCCCAAACAACCCGACGCGGGGAAAGCACCGCGGGAGAGGACGAAGCAGGAACCGACGGGGGGAGCACCCGCGCGGACGCGGCAGGCGAGCCGACGGGAGGGCCGCCAGGCCAGGAGGGCGCGGCGCGAGACGACAAGGCGCCAAAGGGAGAGGGGCAAGGGGGCGAGGCCCGGGGCGCGCGCCGGGACGAGGGGAAGCCGGGGGGGGCGGGGCCACCGCGGAAGGAGAGGCGGAAGGGCAGCGGGGAAGCGGGCCGGAGCGCAGGGCGAGAAAGAAAGGGGGGAGACGCAAGGAAGAAGAGGCCGGCGGGGGGCCAAACACAGGCCCGAAGCCAGCGACGAAAGCAGGGAGCAACAAGGGGCCGACCCAGGAGAGGCCAGAGCGGGGCCAGGGGGGAACAGCGGCA
>BDSL01000399.1:0-22399 GCA_003116995.1 Yamagishiella unicocca | reverse complement strand
GGCAGCGGGAAGGTAAAACCCTCGACTCCATTGACTAGTACTGGACTCTTCCACTTCTTCAGGACCTCGACCTTTGGAGACACCTGGTTTTGTGTCCCGCTGCCGCACAAGCCGCACATGGTGCTCAACCCCACGACCATCCATCACCCAACCCCAACCTTCAAAAGCCCCAATCCCCCTCCCCCCCCTCCCTCCCCCCTGCTTCACTCGGGCCTTCCCCTTCCCGCGCAGCGGCCCCTCCATGGATCGCAACACCACCGTCAGCATGCCCGAGCTGCTGCGGGAGGCCAGTCCCTTCCTGCGCAACATCGTCATCTTCCGAAACCCGGTCGACAGATACTTCTCAGCCTTCTACTACTACAGGTAGGGGCGGGCGCGTCCGTCCGTGTAGCACTCCATCGCGGCCTTCACCCGGCCTCCCTCACCGCCGCCGGGCCGCCATGACTGACTGTCGCGAGCAGAGCGCGGGGTTCAGCGGCGCCTTGCTGCCACCTAACGGTGACCGCAGCACACACCACACCAGCATGTTAGCTGCTGTGGAGGCATAGCCCGGCATCTCTGTCGTTTGCGATGGCTAACCGGATGGTGGTGGTGCTGGTGGCGCAGGTGGTGGCAGAAGGACGAACCGCCGCCGGGCCCCGAGGACTTCCACAAGACGGCAGTGGAGGTGGGGTCGGCTGGAGAAGCCAACCGGGTCATCGCAAGAGGCGGGGGGGAGGGCGCGGAGACGATAGCGAGCGGACAGGACGGCTTAGGGCTCCTCCGGACGGCTTAGGGCTCCGGGGCTGTTCCGGGCGCTGTTCCGGGTGCTGAATGTGGGCAGTACACGAAGATATGACCCTGAGGGATCACAAGCCATACCTTCCGCACACATGGTCACGTGGTTGCACCCGTACCACGTACTCGTTTGTTACCATGTACCGATATCCGCGGCCGGCTTGCGCTCGCGCCCCTGGTCGCTGGGCTGGGCCGGCATTTCGCCTCAGTTTCTTGCCTTTTGGGTCCTTTCCCTAACAGCACCCGAATGTTTTACTACACCCCTGGTTGAGCCCCAACAGGAGACCGCCGCGTTCAACTCGTGCGTGGAGCAGCGCGGCCTGCAGTACTGCGTGCGCCACTACCACCCGCAGCAGCTGGTCAAGGGCATGTACTCGGAGTTCATCATGGTACGGCAGCCGGCGCCTCTGTTGCAAGTTGCAGCTGCGGCTGGCATCCCCCAAGTATGCCCAGCGGGGCGAAAGCCTGGGTCTGCAGCACAGCAGCAGAGCCTTCCCACCTCCTCCCGGACCCACTTATATCTCCGCCGCAACCGTGTCAGCCCACCGTGCCATCTGGGTCCCCTTGGCCCCTCCCACATCGTACTGGTGTGGTTGCCGCCCCTCCCGCAATCCCCTCCTCCCGCGCAGGACTGGCTCACCCACTGGCCACGCGACCAGCTGCTCTTCCTCCGCAACGAGGACTACAGCGCCACCACTCGCGAGCACGTGGAGGCGGTGCTCAAGTTCCTGGACATGAGGCAGCCCACCGACACGGAGTGGACGACGGTGAGGACGTTGTGGGCTCCAGGACGGCGGCCGGCTAGCACGACAGTCCTCTGCGTGCCAGAGCACCGAGCCCCACGCTGCTGTAATTGTCCTCTCGCCTGCCGCCCCCCCAGATCGTGGGTATGGAGACCCGCAACAAGAACAGCGACAAGTACAAGCCCATGCTGCCCGAGACCCGTGCCCTACTCGAGGTGAGCCATGTGAAGGAGGGACGGTAGCAATAGTAACATACGCTTTTATTTAACAGCATACGTTGTTGATTGTGCTAGAACTGTATTTGATGTAAGCATCGGTGGCTGACAGTGCCCTCCATACATCTCACGCCGCTCACGTGGCGCGCAGCTCCTACAACCGCCTAACCGTCGTCCTCGGACTTCGACCTGCCGTGCACGCCTCTCCCAAGGCCCCAGCGCCGCGCCCCTCCGAGCCACACATGGGTGTCTCACTGCCTTAACCTCACAGCTCCCCTCTGACTCTTGACCCAGCAAAGCAGCTGCCGTGGCCCTTGTTGCTGCAGCCACTGCCGTACACCCTTCCGACCGGCCGCCGGTTTGCTCCCCCTCCCCTCCCACCGGTTCTTTTCTGTGCCCCCCCCCCTCCCGCGAGTATGAAGGCTATTCGCCAGTTTGTTTCTGCCCTCCGTTTCCTTTGCCATGGAACCGGATCTTCTCGCTATCTCCCCTTCCACGAGTTACCTCTCTACCCTTCCACTCCCTGCGCACCTGATGCAGCACTTTTACCGCCCCTTCAACGAACGGCTGGCTGGGGTCCTGGCGGACGCCAGGTGGGCACACGAGGGTGGGGGGGCGCGTTTACACACTGGCTGACATTGCGGGGGGTGTAGGATGGTAGGATGGCGTCTGTTCGGCCAAGTGCGGTAACTCACTGCCGGACTCCAGGGTGGCAACATGGCGGGACGCGTTTATCTCCAGCGGCCTGCTGCTTTTGCTCGCCGGTCGCCTAGCCAGCCGCACGTGCCGCGCCACACTACCACTGCCACACATCACGTTATGGCAGTTGGGGCGCTGGATGTAATCCTCGAGGACCCACCCCACCAACTGGCACCTACCGTGCCCACCCCAGCAGCCTACACCCCGGCAGCCTACACCCACTAGCACACAGATGGCGGCCATCAGCACCAGCAAACCCCATTCCATTCCCACCCGCTTGCGCAGGTGGCTCTGGCGCGACCCGCCCAAGGCCTAGGCGTGACTCGGCCCGGTGGGGTCGCGACCGGTGGGGCCGTGCTGCTGCGCAGGCGGCGTGAGTACGGCGGAGCGCACTCGCGCTCCTCCGCCGTGTTGCCTGCCGTGATGTCATGCGTTGTGACGTGGCGTGCATTCCGCGCACAGCTCCGCAGCTGGCGCGGCCATGGTGTGCGGGCAGCCGCGCCGTTCGGTTGACTTGGGTGGGGGTGGTCGGTGTTGTAATGGCCGTGGTGCCGTCCCGGAAAACACGACAAGCGACTACCGGTGTATGGATCTGTGTACTGAGGGTTGAGCGAGGTAGAGGTAGGCTGTACAGCTGCGTTAGGGACCCACGCCCAGCCAAGCACGAGGATACCTAACGTTACCGGATCACGTTGCTGAGGCTGTGGGGTGAGAAAGGCCTCCGGGTGATGGCGGACGGGTAGCTGCAGCCAGCTGCAGCAATGACTTGGGGTCCAGGGGATTTAAGGACTCAGTATTGTTGGCCCCGATATGGCTGAGGCTTCATCGACACATGCTCGGCACCCTGGGCGACGTAGGCGGCAGGACCCGCCATAGACGCGGGAAGAGCAACGGCAGCAAACTGCCTTTGTGAACCTTTATGACAGACGATACTTACGTTTCAGCAGGTTGGCGTGCCTCGTACTTTAGTACGGAGGAGCGCTATAGTATACACTTCCTCACGGCTCGAATCCAGGTGGGCCCTATATGGGCTGTACACATTTAAGATGCCAGTTATGCAAGCCGCGGGGCATCAACTGAATTTTTTTTTGGGAGACACGTCGTACAGTGAAACCGGGACCTCATGCCATGGCACAGACCGAGGACGTCCGGGCCAATCGGCAAGCATCGGCTTCTCCGGCAACCTTCGATCGGCCTCGCTCTTGGGCACGCAGCTTAACGGTAGATATACCTAGGTGAAAGGAACGTCCCCACCGAAATTCGCCTCTGGGGATCGCCGCACGAGGACGTCCGGGCCATCGGCAAGCATCGGCTTCTCCGGCACCTTCGATCGGCCTCGCTCTTGGGCACGCAGCTTAACGGTAGATATCCTAGGTGAAAGGAACGTCCCCACAGAAATTCGCCTCTGGGGATCGCCGCACGAGGACGTCCGGGCCAATCGGCAAGCATCGGCTTCTCCGGCAACCTTCGATCGGCCTCGCTCTTGGGCACGCAGCTTAACGGTAGACATACCTAGGTGAAAGGAACGTCCCCACCGAAATTCGCCTCTGGGGATCGCCGCACGAGGACGTCCGGGCCAATCGGCAAGCGTCGGCTTCTCCGGCAACCTTCGATCGGCCTCGCTCTTGGGCACGCAGCTTAACGGTAGATATACCTAGGTGAAAGGAACGTCCCCACCGAAATTCGCCTCTGGGATCGCCGCACGAGGACGTCCGGGCCAATCGGCAAGCATCGGCTTCTCCGGCAACCTTCGATCGGCCTCGCTCTTGGGCACGCAGCTTAACGTAGATATACCTAGTGAAAGGAACGTCCCACCGAATCGCCTCTGGGGACGCCGCACAGGACTCCGCCATCGGCAAGCATCGCTTCTCCGGCAACCTTCGATCGGCTCGCTCTGGGCACGCAGCTAACGGTAACAATAACTAGGTGAAAGGAACGTCCCCACCGAAATTCGCCTCTGGGGATCGCCGCACGAGGACGTCCGGGCCAATCGGCAAGCATCGGCTTCTCCGCAACCTTCGATCGGCCTCGCTCTTGGGCACGCAGCTTAACGGTAGATATACCTAGGTGAAAGGAACGTCCCCACCGAAATTCGCCTCTGGGGATCGCCGCACGAGGACGTCCGGGCCAATCGGCAAGCACGGCTCTCGCAACCTTCGCTCTTGGGCACCCTACGTAATAACTGGTGAAGAACGTAGGCCTTGGGATGGTGAGACGTCCGGGCCAACGGCAAGCATCGGCTTCTCCGGCAACCTCGATCGGCCTCGCTCTTGGGCACGCAGCTTAACGGTAGATATACCTAGGTGAAAGGAACGTCCCCACCGAAATTCGCCTCTGGGGATCGCCGCACGAGGACGTCCGGGCCCATCGGCAAGCATCGGCTTCTCCGGCAACCTTCGCTCTTGGGCCGCAGCTAACGTAGAATACTAGGTGAAAGGAACGTCCCCACCGAAATTCGCCTCTGGGATCGCCGCACGAGGACGTCGGGCCCGCGCATCGCTCTCCGCAACCTTCGATCGGCCTCGCTCTTGGGCACGCAGCTTAACGGTAGATATACCTAGGTGAAAGGAACGTCCCCACCGAAATTCGCCTCTGGGATCGCCGCACGAGGACGTCCGGGCCAATCGGCAAGCATCGGCTTCTCCGGCAACCTTCGATCGGCCTCGCTCTTGGGCACGCAGCTTAACGGTAACAATAACTAGGTGAAAGGAACGTCCCCACCGAAATTCGCCTCTGGGGATCGCCGCACGAGGACGTCCGGGCCAATCGGCAAGCATCGGCTTCTCCGGCAACCTTCGATCGGCCTCGCTCTTGGGCACGCAGCTTAACGGTAGATATACCTAGGTGAAAGGAACGTCCCCACCGAAATTCGCCTCTGGGGATCGCCGCACGAGGACGTCCGGGCCAATCGGCAAGCATCGGCTTCTCCGGCAACCTTCGCTCTTGGGCACGCAGCTTAACGGTAGATATACCTAGGTGAAAGGAACGTCCCCACCGAAATTCGCCTCTGGGGATCGCCGCACGAGGACGTCCGGGCCCATCGGCAAGCATCGGCTTCTCCGGCAACCTTCGATCGGCCTCGCTCTTGGGCACGCAGCTTAACGGTAGATATAACTAGGTGAAAGGAACGTCCCCGCCGAAATTCGCCTCTGGGGATCGCCGCACGAGGACGTCCGGGCCAATCGGCAAGCATCGGCTTCTCCGGCAACCTTCGATCGGCCTCGCTCTTGGGCACGCAGCTTAACGGTAGATATACCTAGGTGAAAGGAACGTCCCCACCGAAATTCGCCTCTGGGGATCGCCGCACGAGGACGTCCGGGCCCATCGGCAAGCATCGGCTTCTCCGGCAACCTTCGATCGGCCTCGCTCTTGGGCACGCAGCTTAACGGTAGATATACCTAGGTGAAAGGAACGTCCCCACCGAAATTCGCCTCTGGGGATCGCCGCACGAGGACGTCCGGGCCAATCGGCAAGCATCGGCTTCTCCGGCAACCTTCGATCGGCCTCGCTCTTGGGCACGCAGCTTAACGGTAGCAATACCTAGGTGAAAGGAACGTCCCCACCGAAATTCGCCTCTGGGGATCGCCGCACGAGGACGTCCGGGCCAATCGGCAAGCATCGGCTTCTCCGGCAACCTTCGATCGGCCTCGCTCTTGGGCACGCAGCTTAACGGTAGATATACCTAGGTGAAAGGAACGTCCCCACCGAAATTCGCCTCTGGGGATCGCCGCACGAGGACGTCCGGGCCAATCGGCAAGCATCGGCTTCTCCGGCAACCTTCGATCGGCCTCGCTCTTGGGCACGCAGCTTAACGGTAGATATACCTAGGTGAAAGGAACGTCCCCACCGAAATTCGCCTCTGGGGATCGCCGCACGAGGACGTCCGGGCCAATCGGCAAGCATCGGCTTCTCCGGCAACCTTCGCTCTTGGGCACGCAGCTTAACGGTAGATATACCTAGGTGAAAGGAACGTCCCCACCGAAATTCGCCTCTGGGGATCGCCGCACGAGGACGTCCGGGCCCATCGGCAAGCATCGGCTTCTCCGGCAACCTTCGATCGGCCTCGCTCTTGGGCACGCAGCTTAACGGTAGGTATACCTAGGTGAAAGGAACGTCCCCACCGAAATTCGCCTCTGGGGATCGCCGCACGAGGACGTCCGGGCCAATCGGCAAGCATCGGCTTCTCCGGCAACCTTCGATCGGCCTCGCTCTTGGGCACGCAGCTTAACGGTAGATATACCTAGGTGAAAGGAACGTCCCCACCGAAATTCGCCTCTGGGGATCGCCGCACGAGGACGTCCGGGCCAATCGGCAAGCATCGGCTTCTCCGGCAACCTTCGATCGGCCTCGCTCTTGGGCACGCAGCTTAACGGTAGATATACCTAGGTGAAAGGAACGTCCCCACCGAAATTCGCCTCTGGGGATCGCCGCACGAGGACGTCCGGGCCCATCGGCAAGCATCGGCTTCTCCGGCAACCTTCGATCGGCCTCGCTCATGGGCACGCAGCTTAACGGTAGCAAGAACTAGGTGAAAGGAACGTCCCCACTGAAATTCGCCTCTCGGGATCGCCGCACGAGGACGTCCGGGCCAATCGGCAAGCATCGGCTTCTCCGGCAACCTTTGTAAGGCGCGCGTAAGGCCCTAATGGCCGTACTTCGCTCCGCGTGACATAATGTACACAAAGAGGACTTTCTTTTATATTCGTTGACTATAAAGTCGTGAGTAATTAACGCCCTCGAAGAATGGCGTCCTTACCTGGAAACTGCCCAGCAATCTGTCATGTTAATAACTGACCATAACCCTCTTATCTGGTTCGATCAAAAGAAGAACCTTTCGTGTAGGCAAGCGCGCTGGCAGGAATACCTCACGCATTTCCACTACGCCTGGCTTCATCGCCCCGGTCGGCTAAATGTCGCCGACCCTATCAGTCGCATACAGGTCACTAGGTCGGAACTGGAACTTGAGACCCTGCAGCTTGGTAACCTGCAGCCCGCCTGCCAGCAGCGCCAGTCCGCGGGGCTGTGGTGCCGCGCGCCCGCGCCACCCAGCAACAGGTCGAGAAGTGTTACACCTGGTGTCGGCGACAGGCGATGCCTGCTGCTGTGGGGCATGACAGCTTGACGGTAAACCAACGCACCCAGGAAGGAGTTTCGCCGCCCGAACTGCTCATTTCCCGTGGTGGGAGTTTCGCGGCTTTGTGCTACACGGACACGCCGTTGAAGCCTCGCAGCTTAGCACACCGAAACAGCCCTCCTACGCCTTCTTATCGCCACCTTCGTCCTCCTCCCCTCGATCGCTAATAACAACAATCTCGCCTCTCGCCTGCGGCCCCCCAGCCCGCCCCTACAGCTGCGCGCCGGTCGTCTAGCCAGCCGCTCGTGCCGCGTCACACTACCACTGCCACACATCACGTTATGGCAGTTGGGGCGCTGGATGTAATCCTCGAGGACCCACCCCACCAACTGGAACCTACCGTGCCCACCCCAGCAGCCTACACCCCGGCAGCCTACACCCACTAGCACACAGATGGCGGCCATCAGCACCGGCAAACCCCATTCCATTCCCACCCGCTTGCGCAGGTGGCTCTGGCGCGACCCGCCCCAGGCCTAGGCGTGACTCGGCCCGGTGGGGTCGCGACCGGTGGGGCCGTGCTGCTGCGCAGGCGGCGTGAGTACGGCGGAGCGCACTCGCGCTCCTCCGCCGTGTTGCCTGCCGTGATGTCATGCGTTGTGACGTGGCGTGCATTCCGCGCACAGCTCCGCAGCTGGCGCGGCCATGGTGTGCGGGCAGCCGCGCCGTTCGGTTGACTTGGGTGGGGGTGGTCGGTGTTGTAATGGCCGTGGTGCCGTCCCGGAAAACACAACAAGCGACTACCGGTGTATGGATCTGTGTACTGAGGGTTGAGCGAGGTAGAGGTAGGCTGTACAGCTGCGTTAGGGACCCACGCCCAGCCAAGCACGAGGATACCTAACGTTACCGGATCACGTTGCTGAGGCTGTGGGGTGAGAAAGGCCTCCGGGTGATGGCGGACGGGTAGCTGCAGCCAGCTGCAGCAATGACTTGGGGTCCAGGGGATTTAAGGACTCAGTATTGTTGGCCCCGATATGGCTGAGGCTTCATCGACACATGCTCGGCACCCTGGGCGACGTAGGCGGGAGGACCCGCCATAGACGCGGGAAGAGCAACGGCAGCAAACTGCCTTTGTGAACCTTTATGACAGACGATACTTACGTTTCAGCAGGTTGGCGTGCCTCGTACTTTAGTACGGAGGAGCGCTATAGTATACACTTCCTCACGGCTCGAATCCAGGTGGGCCCTATATGGGCTGTACACATGTAAGATGCCAGTTATGCAAGCCGCGGGGCATCAACTGAACATTTTTTTCGGAGACACGTCGTACAGTGAAACCGGGGACCTCATGCCATGGCACAGACCGAGGACGTCCGGGCCAATCGGCAAGCATCGGCTTCTCCGGCAACCTTCGATCGGCCTCGCTCTTGGGCACGCAGCTTAACGGTAGCAATAACTAGGTGAAAGGAACGTCCCCACCGAAATTCGCCTCTGGGGATCGCCGCACGAGGACGTCCGGGCCAATCGGCAAGCATCGGCTTCTCCGGCAACCTTCGATCGGCCTCGCTCTTGGGCACGCAGCTTAACGGTAGATATACCTAGGTGAAAGGAACGTCCCCACCGAATTTCGCCTCTGGGGATCGCCGCACGAGGACGTCCGGGCCAATCGGCAAGCGTCGGCTTCTCCGGCAACCTTCGATCGGCCTCGCTCTGGCACGCAGCAACGAATATACCTAGGTGAAAGAACGTCCCACCGAAATTCGCCTCTGGGATCGCCGCACGAGGACGTCCGGCCAATCGCAAGCTCGCTTCTCCGGCAACCTTCGATCGGCCTCGCTCTTGGGCACGCAGCTTAACGGTAGATATACCTAGGTGAAAGGAACGTCCCCACCGAAATTCGCCTCTGGGGATCGCCGCACGAGGACGTCCGGGCCAATCGGCAAGCATCGGCTTCTCCGGCAACCTTCGATCGGCCTCGCTCTTGGGCACGCAGCTTAACGGTAGAATACCTAGGTGAAAGGAACGTCCCCACCGAAATTCGCCTCTGGGGATCGCCGCACGAGGACGTCCGGGCCAATCGGCAAGCATCGGCTTCTCCGGCAACCTTCGATCGGCCTCGCTCTTGGGCACGCAGCTTAACGGTAGATATACCTAGGTGAAAGGAACGTCCCCACCGAAATTCGCCTCTGGGGATCGCCGCACGAGGACGTCCGGGCCAATCGGCAAGCATCGGCTTCTCCGGCAACCTTCGATCGGCCTCGCTCTTGGGCACGCAGCTTAACGGTAGATATACCTAGGTGAAAGGAACGTCCCCACCGAAATTCGCCTCTGGGGATCGCCGCACGAGGACGTCCGGGCCAATCGGCAAGCATCGGCTTCTCCGGCAACCTTCGATCGGCCTCGCTCTTGGGCACGCAGCTTAACGGTAGATATACCTAGGTGAAAGGAACGTCCCCACCGAAATTCGCCTCTGGGGATCGCCGCACGAGGACGTCCGGGCCAATCGGCAAGCATCGGCTTCTCCGGCAACCTTCGATCGGCCTCGCTCTTGGGCACGCAGCTTAACGGTAGATATACCTAGGTGAAAGGAACGTCCCCACCGAAATTCGCCTCTGGGGATCGCCGCACGAGGACGTCCGGGCCAATCGGCAAGCATCGGCTTCTCCGGCAACCTTCGATCGGCCTCGCTCTTGGGCACGCAGCTTAACGGTAGATATACCTAGGTGAAAGGAACGTCCCCACCGAAATTCGCCTCTGGGGATCGCCGCACGAGGACGTCCGGGCCAATCGGCAAGCATCGGCTTCTCCGGCAACCTTCGATCGGCCTCGCTCTTGGGCACGCAGCTTAACGGTAGATATACCTAGGTGAAAGGAACGTCCCCACCGAAATTCGCCTCTGGGGATCGCCGCACGAGGACGTCCGGGCCAATCGGCAAGCATCGGCTTCTCCGGCAACCTTCGATCGGCCTCGCTCTTGGGCACGCAGCTTAACGGTAGAAACTAGGTGAAAGGAACGTCCCACGAATTCGCCTCTGGGATCGCCGCACGAGACGTCCGGCCAATCGCAAGCATCGGCTTCTCCGGCACCTTGACGCCTGCCTTGGCACGCAGCAACGTCGACTGTGAAAACGTCCCTGAAATCGCCTTATGGAAACGCCCAGCAATCTGTCTGTTAATAACTGACCATAACCCTCTTATCTGGTTCGATCAAAAGAAGAACCTTTCGCGTAGGCAAGCGCCGCTGGCAGGAATACCTCACGCATTTCCACTACGCCTGGCTTCATCGCCCCGGTCGGCTAATTGTCGCCGACCCTATCAGTCGCATACAGGTCACTAGGTCGGAACTGGAACTTGAGACCCTGCAGCTTGGTAACCTGCAGCCCGCCTGCCAGCAGCGCCAGTCCGCGGGGCTGTGGTGCCGCGCGCCCGCGCCACCCAGCAACAGGTCGAGAACACCTGGTGTCGGCGACAGGCGATGCCTGCTGTGGGGCATGACAGCTTGACGGTAAACCAACGCACCCAGGAAGGAGTTTCGCCGCCCGAACTGCTCATTTCCCGTGGCGGGAGTTTCGCGGCTTTGTGCTACACGGACACGCCGTTGAAGCCTCGCAGCTTAGCACACCGAAACAGCCCTCCTACGCCTTCTTATCGCCACCTTCGTCCTCCTCCCCTCGATCGCTAATAACAACAATCTCGCCTCTCGCCTGCGGCCCCCCAGCCCGCCCCTCCAGCTGCGCGCCGGTCGTCTAGCCAGCCGCTCGTGACGCGTCACACTACCACTGCCACACATCACGTTCTGGCAGTTGGGGCGCTGGGTGTAATCCTCGAGAATCGCACCTACTGGCACCTACCGTGCCCACCCCAGCAGCGTACACCCCGGCAGCATACACCCACTAGCACACAGATGGCGGCCATCAGCACCGGCAAACCCCATTCCACTCCCACCCGCTTGCACAGGTGGCTCTGGCGCGACCCGCCCCAGGCCTAGGTGTGAGTCGGCCCGGTGGGGTCGCGACCGCTGCTGCGCAGGCGGCGTGAGTACGGCGAAACGCACTCGCGCTCCTCCGCCATGTTGCCTGTCGTGATGTCATGCGTTGTGACGTCATGCGTTGTGACGTTATGCGTTGTCACGTGGCGTGCCTTACGTGCACAGCTCCGCAGCTGGTGGGCCGAGGGGATATAAGGACTCAGTATTGTTGTCCCCGATATAGCTGACGCTTCATCGACACATGCTCGGCACCCTGGGCGACGTAGGCGGCGGCAGGAACCGCCATAGACGCGGGAAGAGCAACGGCAGCAAACGGCCTTTGTGAACCTTTATGACAGACGATACTTACGTTTCAGCAGGTTGGCGTGCCTCGTACTCTAGTACGGAGGAACGCTCACTTCCTCACTGGCAAATTTTCTGTAGTGCATCACCCGTATGTTAGGTGGGCCCTATATGGGCTGTACACATATAAGATGCCAGTGATGCAAGTCGCGGGGCATCAACTGAACAATCTTTTCGGAGACACGTCGTACAGTGAAACCGGGGTGGAATCCTCACACCTTACCAGCTAGGATTCAAAGTCCACTTTGTCCTTCCCAATCATTACAACCTTGGACGGCCAGTTCTTCATTTGGACTTCATTTGGACGAAGGATCTGAGGAAACGTCATCAGCCGCGCCATTGGAGCACCGTTTGGATCCCCTAACTGATCGTTCCGTGATTGCTGCAGGGAAACCGCTGAAAGTCATGAACTTAGACACGCATTCGGCATGTGTGAGCGCGAGCATGTAGGATAAACACAAATGACGTTAATGACTACTGGATAGTCCTTCGTTAGTGGGGCACTCTTCCGCGAGAGCCTCACACGTTTCACCAACGATGTCTGTCAGCTTTGCTTCCTTTGTTGCTCGCTTGTTTGGCGCCGAGGAGAGGTCGGATTGTTCAGTGGTTTTCTATTGCGCCGGCACAGAACAGCCTGCCTGTGGCGGGGAGGATGAGCCCGCTGGCAAGCGCCAAAAAATAGCTGCCGAAGGCCAGGATACGCAGCCTGCGAGCACGGCTGCAGGCGGCGAGGCCATAGGCGACCCGCTCCCGGCGCACTCACTGGTCATCTGTGGCGGGTCGCCTCGCTTCCGCGCCCAGTTTGATCGGTGGATTCAGGAGAAAGGTCCTGGAAGTAAGCCAGTGCTCCGAGTGCCCATTGGTGCAGCGGACGAGCTGCCCCACGCCCTGTCAGCGCTACGCTTCATCTACACTGGCAGGCTGGACGTGAGCAGTGCTGTTGCGCTGCTGCGGGTGTGGCGCATGGCCGCCTACCTGCAAGTGGAGGGGTGCGTGGAGGCGTGTGACGTGGCCCTGGCTCTAGTTGCGATCGGCACAGCGAGGCAGCAAGACAGCGGGGCACTGACTGGCGTAGCCGAGCTGTATGGCGGTCGCCACCTGCTTCCCGAGCCCAAAGCCGTCTGGCGGCCGCTTCATGTCTGTCGGCTGCAGCTGCTGCGGCACAGTGGGGCTGCTGGCATCAAGGGCGCAGTGTCGGAGGGTGGTCCCAGCTTGGGCGAGCTGCTGGCCTGGGCCTTCTGCGACGCGCCCTCTCTGATGAGCGACCTCAAGATGCGGAAGCAGATGGAGGCGCTCCCTGCCTCCGCCATGGAGGCGCTGCTGGGCAGCGACAGCTTCGCCACCGACGACGAGGCAACCGTGCTGCTGGTGCTGGCCCGCTGGCTGGAGAGCAACCCTGCCACCCCTGACGCCACCTGCAAGCAGCTGCTCAAACTCATACGACTGAGCCAGCTGAGCAGTACCTACCTGCATGTTGTGCTCCCTGCCATCCCTTGGTTCCCCATCAGCGCTAAGGAGCACCGCTTCCTGTGCAATTATGTGGCCGCAACTGATGCCCAACGGCTTATTATTGCCTCAGTAGCTAAGGGCAAGTACGACTGCAGCTCTGCCTGGTACGCGTCTGCCGCCAGGCCGGCTCCGCTCTCCAACGCGGGCAGGGAATACGACTGGTTCATCAACAAGAAGGAGCTGGAGGCGATGAGCGCAAATGACGGCGTTTGTTGGTTTCCTTGCGAATTCGTCAGCGGAGTAAGGCCAGTATCGTATGGGTTTGAGTGGTCACCCATTGTTAAGCGCTGCACGGCAGCGGATGCCGCTGGTGTGTTTCTTTTCTGCGACCTGCCCGCTGTACTGCGGCTACCACCAAGCATGCATGTGTTAGCCGCCGTTAACCCAGGACCTGTTCGCCTGGCGGCATATAAGTGGCGTGAGGACGGCCGCAGGGAGGAAGCGTGGAAATGGACCATCCTGGCTAGCACTTACTTCTCCGTCGGCAGTGGCCTTGGTAACGCGGCAGCACCCCCCCTGAAGGCAGCACCAGCTGGAGGGAAGCAGGAGGGCCAAGGTGCCGCCACCAAACCCCCTGACCGTCTGGCCCCCTGGGCCCCCTACCTCCACGACGGCAAGATCAGCGGTACGCTGCTGTGGGACTGAGCTTGGGGGATGGTTGTTAGTGTCTCGCTGCACGCGTATCGGTGACGTGGCTGTGGAATGCCTTTGGGGCTCAGTAGGAGCTTACTGCATGATAGTGTATACCCACGCGGATGCGTACACCGTGTAAGGATGGTTGAGGACGGGATGGGTTGCGGAATGTCAAGGTTAAGGGTACGCGGTAAGTATATTGAACCGATTTC
Organism: Yamagishiella unicocca; assembly: GCA_003116995.1. Lineage (NCBI taxonomy): Eukaryota > Viridiplantae > Chlorophyta > Chlorophyceae > Chlamydomonadales > Volvocaceae > Yamagishiella > Yamagishiella unicocca. The sequence continues at coordinate 8,210 of BDSL01000399.1, read as the reverse complement.
AGTTGCAGTGCACCTGCGACTAGTGCCGGTGCTGAGGTTTGTTGTACCCAGTGCACGAACATATCGTCCCACAGGTGACCGTGCTGATTTGAGGCCTTCGTGATGCGGCTTCCTAGATCTCGTGTCAGTCTTGAGTTGCGATGCGGAGATGAAGGCCCCTTTTACTTGCACGTGTGTGCGTCGTAAGGTGGCGTGCATCTGCAATGTGAGCTATCGTGTAACGGGGTGGCATGCATGCTAGAACGACGTTGCTGGCTATTGCTGTACGTCTGGTATAGTGGCAGCGGCACGGCGCGGCCCTTAGTCAATGGGTGCGCTCGAGGAGTAGATAAAAATTGACAGGTCGGGCTGGGTCATACCGGCAATAATACTCAAAGTTTTAAGGGCGTCAACTCGCCTCCTCCGCTACAGCAGGTACCGTGGTATGGTAGCAGCTAATGGTAGCGCAGTGGGCGCCTGACCAGTCGGAAGAGTCATATCGGGCGCATCGAAGGGCACTCGTGTCGCTGGGAGCACCGTCACCGTCAGTGGCCCTCGCGGGGGGGGTCTCTGGAGGCCCCGCCGTTGGCCCCACCTCCCATCTTGCATGCCGAGCAACATCCCTGGAGCTCCATAAGGTTTGCACATTCATCCCTACAGTCATTGCAACCAGACACACCTCCAGCGTACATGCGCGACACACCCACACCTCATAAGGTTGAGGATCGACCTGATTAAGCTCGTGCACACACGCTTTGGCGCCGCAAACGTTAGCGGACAGCAAGTAAGCGACTCTTCCCTTGAAGGTACCGATAATAAAGCAAATAAGCGGTACTCCCCATGATTCATGTGTGTTCACACATGCTTACAATGATGCGCCCAAATATGGCTGCTCCCCGCGTCGGCCGACCTCTCCTCTCCGGTCTTAGTCAGCCTGGCAGCCGCTCGCCTCTCCGACCTGCTCTCATCTCCCCGCCGGATTCTCACTCCCGCCACACCCGCGCACGCGCAGCCCTCAGCCGCCGCTACCGCATCACGTATCACGACTTGTCCTTCTCCCGGCACCCCTGTCCGCCGGGCACAAACACACACCGTGCCTTGACGGTAAACCAACGCACCCAGGAAGGAGTTTCGCCGCCCGAACTGCTCATTTCCCGTGGCGGGAGTTTCGCGGCTTTGTGCTACACGGACACGCCGTTGAAGCCTCGCAGCTTAGCACACCGAAACAGCCCTCCTACGCCTTCTTATCGCCACCTTCGTCCTCCTCCCCTCGATCGCTAATAACAACAATCTCGCCTCTCGCCTGCGGCCCCCCAGCCCGCCCCTCCAGCTGCGCGCCGGTCGTCTAGCCAGCCGCTCGTGACGCGTCACACTACCACTGCCACACATCACGTTATGGCAGTTGGGGCGCTGGATGTAATCCTCGAGGACCCACCCCACCAACTGGCACCTACCGTGCCCACCCCAGCAGCCTACACCCCGGCAGCCTACACCCACTAGCACACAGATGGCGGCCATCAGCACCGGCAAACCCCATTCCATTCCCACCCGCTTGCGCAGGTGGCTCTGGCGCGACCCGCCCCAGGCCTAGGCGTGACTCGGCCCGGTGGGGTCGCGACCGGTGGGGCCGTGCTGAGGCCCCGATATGGCTGAGGCTTCATCGACACATGCTCGGCACCCTGGGCGACGTAGGCAGCAGGACCCGCCATAGACGCGGGAAGAGCAACGGCAGCAAACTGCCTTTCTGAACCTTTATAACAGACGATACTTACGTTTCAGCAGGTTGGCGTGCCTCGTACTTTAGTACGGAGGAGCGCTATAGTATACACTTCCTCACGGCTCGAATCCAGGTGGGCCCTATATGGGCTGTACACATGTAAGATGCCAGTTATGCAAGCCGCGGGGCATCAACTGAACATTTTTTTCGGAGACACGTCGTACAGTGAAACCGGGGACCTCATGCCATGGTACAGACCGAGGACGTCCGGGCCAATCGGCAAGCATCGGCTTCTCCGGCAACCTTCGATCGGCCTCGCTCTTGGGCACGCAGCTTAACGGTAGATATACCTAGGTGAAAGGAACGTCCCCACCGAAATTCGCCTCTGGGGATCGCCGCACGAGGACGTCCGGGCCAATTGGCAAGCATCGGCTTCTCCGGCAACCTTCGATCGGCCTCGCTCTTGGGCACGCAGCTTAACGGTAGATATACCTAGGTGAAAGGAACGTCCCCACCGAAATTCGCCTCTGGGGATCGCCGCACGAGGACGTCCGGGCCAATCGGCAAGCATCGGCTTCTCCGGCAACCTTCGATCGGCCTCGCTCTTGGGCACGCAGCTTAACGGTAGATATACCTAGGTGAAAGGAACGTCCCCACCGAAATTCGCCTCTGGGGATCGCCGCACGAGGACGTCCGGGCCAATCGGCAAGCATCGGCTTCTCCGGCAACCTTCGATCGGCCTCGCTCTTGGGCACGCAGCTTAACGGTAGATATACCTAGGTGAAAGGAACGTCCCCACCGAAATTCGCCTCTGGGGATCGCCGCACGAGGACGTCCGGGCCAATCGGCAAGCATCGGCTTCTCCGGCAACCTTCGATCGGCCTCGCTCTTGGGCACGCAGCTTAACGGTAGATATATCTAGATGAAAGGAACGTCCCCACCGAAATTCGCCTCTGGGGATCGCCGCACGAGGACGTCCGGGCCAATCGGCAAGCATCGGCTTCTCCGGCAACCTTCGATCGGCCTCGCTCTTGGGCACGCAGCTTAACGGTAGATATACCTAGGTGAAAGGAACGTCCCCACCGAAATTCGCCTCTGGGGATCGCCGCACGAGGACGTCCGGGCCAATCGGCAAGCATCGGCTTCTCCGGCAACCTTCGATCGGCCTCGCTCTTGGGCACGCAGCTTAACGGTAGATATATCTAGATGAAAGGAACGTCCCCACCGAAATTCGCCTCTGGGGGTCGCCGCACGAGGACGTCCGGGCCAATCGGCAAGCATCGGCTTCTCCGGCAACCTTCGATCGGCCTCGCTCTTGGGCACGCAGCTTAACGGTAGCAATAACTAGGTGAAAGGAACGTCCCCACCGAAATTCGCCTCTGGGGATCGCCGCACGAGGACGTCCGGGCCAATCGGCAAGCATCGGCTTCTCCGGCAACCTTCGATCGGCCTCGCTGTTGGGCACGCAGCTTAACGGTAGATATGCCTAGGTGAAAGGAACGTCCCCACCGAAATTCGCCTCTGGGGATCGCCGCACGAGGACGTCCGGGCCAATTGGCAAGCATCGGCTTCTCCGGCAACCTTCGATCGGCCTCGCTCTTGGGCACGCAGCTTAACGGTAGATATACCTAGGTGAAAGGAACGTCCCCACCGAAATTCGCCTCTGGGGATCGCCGCACGAGGACGTCCGGGCCAATCGGCAAGCATCGGCTTCTCCGGCAACCTTCGATCGGCCTCGCTCTTGGGCACGCAGCTTAACGGTAGATATACCTAGGTGAAAGGAACGTCCCCACCGAAATTCGCCTCTGGGGATCGCCGCACGAGGACGTCCGGGCCAATCGGCAAGCATCGGCTTCTCCGGCAACCTTCGATCGGCCTCGCTCTTGGGCACGCAGCTTAACGGTAGATATACCTAGGTGAAAGGAACGTCCCCACCGAAATTCGCCTCTGGGGATCGCCGCACGAGGACGTCCGGGCCAATCGGCAAGCATCGGCTTCTCCGGCAACCTTCGATCGGCCTCGCTCTTGGGCACGCAGCTTAACGGTAGATATATCTAGATGAAAGGAACGTCCCCACCGAAATTCGCCTCTGGGGATCGCCGCACGAGGACGTCCGGGCCAATCGGCAAGCATCGGCTTCTCCGGCAACCTTCGATCGGCCTCGCTCTTGGGCACGCAGCTTAACGGTAGATATACCTAGGTGAAAGGAACGTCCCCACCGAAATTCGCCTCTGGGGATCGCCGCACGAGGACGTCCGGGCCAATCGGCAAGCATCGGCTTCTCCGGCAACCTTCGATCGGCCTCGCTCTTGGGCACGCAGCTTAACGGTAGATATATCTAGATGAAAGGAACGTCCCCACCGAAATTCGCCTCTGGGGGTCGCCGCACGAGGACGTCCGGGCCAATCGGCAAGCATCGGCTTCTCCGGCAACCTTCGATCGGCCTCGCTCTTGGGCACGCAGCTTAACGGTAGCAATAACTAGGTGAAAGGAACGTCCCCACCGAAATTCGCCTCTGGGGATCGCCGCACGAGGACGTCCGGGCCAATCGGCAAGCATCGGCTTCTCCGGCAACCTTCGATCGGCCTCGCTGTTGGGCACGCAGCTTAACGGTAGATATACCTAGGTGAAAGGAACGTCCCCACCGAAATTCGCCTCTGGGGATCGCCGCACGAGGACGTCCGGGCCAATCGGCAAGCATCGGCTTCTCCGGCAACCTTCGATCGGCCTCGCTCTTGGGCACGCAGCTTAACGGTAGATATATCTAGATGAAAGGAACGTCCCCACCGAAATTCGCCTCTGGGGGTCGCCGCACGAGGACGTCCGGGCCAATCGGCAAGCATCGGCTTCTCCGGCAACCTTCGATCGGCCTCGCTCTTGGGCACGCAGCTTAACGGTAGCAATAACTAGGTGAAAGGAACGTCCCCACCGAAATTCGCCTCTGGGGATCGCCGCACGAGGACGTCCGGGCCAATCGGCAAGCATCGGCTTCTCCGGCAACCTTCGATCGGCCTCGCTGTTGGGCACGCAGCTTAACGGTAGATATACCTAGGTGAAAGGAACGTCCCCACCGAAATTCGCCTCTGGGGATCGCGGCACGAGGACGTCCGGGCCAATCGGCAAGCATCGGCTTCTCCGGCAACCTTCGATCGGCCTCGCTGTTGGGCACGCAGCTTAACGGTAGATATACCTAGGTGAAAGGAACGTCCCCACCGAAATTCGCCTCTGGGGATCGCCGCACGAGGACGTCCGGGCCAATTGGCAAGCATCGGCTTCTCCGGCAACCTTCGATCGGCCTCGCTCTTGGGCACGCAGCTTAACGGTAGATATACCTAGGTGAAAGGAACGTCCCCACCGAAATTCGCCTCTGGGGATCGCCGCACGAGGACGTCCGGGCCAATCGGCAAGCATCGGCTTCTCCGGCAACCTTCGATCGGCCTCGCTCTTGGGCACGCAGCTTAACGGTAGATATACCTAGGTGAAAGGAACGTCCCCACCGAAATTCGCCTCTGGGGATCGCCGCACGAGGACGTCCGGGCCAATCGGCAAGCATCGGCTTCTCCGGCAACCTTCGATCGGCCTCGCTCTTGGGCACGCAGCTTAACGGTAGATATACCTAGGTGAAAGGAACGTCCCCACCGAAATTCGCCTCTGGGGATCGCCGCACGAGGACGTCCGGGCCAATCGGCAAGCATCGGCTTCTCCGGCAACCTTCGATCGGCCTCGCTCTTGGGCACGCAGCTTAACGGTAGATATACTAGTGAAAGGAACGTCCCCACCGAAATTCGCCTCTGGGGATCGCCGCACGAGGACGTCCGGGCCAATCGGCAAGCATCGGCTTCTCCGGCAACCTTCGATCGGCCTCGCTCTTGGGCACGCAGCTTAACGGTAGATATACCTAGGTGAAAGGAACGTCCCCACCGAAATTCGCCTCTGGGGATCGCCGCACGAGGACGTCCGGGCCAATCGGCAAGCATCGGCTTCTCCGGCAACCTTCGATCGGCCTCGCTCTTGGGCACGCAGCTTAACGGTAGATATACTAGTGAAAGGAACGTCCCCACCGAAATTCGCCTCTGGGGATCGCCGCACGAGGACGTCCGGGCCAATCGGCAAGCATCGGCTTCTCCGGCAACCTTCGATCGGCCTCGCTCTTGGGCACGCAGCTTAACGGTAGATATACTAGGTGAAAGGAACGTCCCCACCGAAATTCGCCTCTGGGGATCGCCGCACGAGGACGTCCGGGCCAATCGGCAAGCATCGGCTTCTCCGGCAACCTTCGATCGGCCTCGCTCTTGGGCACGCAGCTTAACGGTAGATATACCTAGGTGAAAGGAACGTCCCCACCGAAATTCGCCTCTGGGGATCGCCGCACGAGGACGTCCGGGCCAATCGGCAAGCATCGGCTTCTCCGGCAACCTTCGATCGGCCTCGCTCTTGGGCACGCAGCTTAACGGTAGATATACCTAGGTGAAAGGAACGTCCCCACCGAAATTCGCCTCTGGGGATCGCCGCACGAGGACGTCCGGCCAATCGGCAAGCATCGGCTTCTCCGGCAACCTTCGATCGGCCTCGCTCTTGGGCACGCAGCTTAACGGTAGATATACCTAGGTGAAAGGAACGTCCCCACCGAAATTCGCCTCTGGGGATCGCCGCACGAGGACGTCCGGGCCAATCGGCAAGCATCGGCTTCTCCGGCAACCTTCGATCGGCCTCGCTCTTGGGCACGCAGCTTAACGGTAGATATACCTAGGTGAAAGGAACGTCCCCACCGAAATTCGCCTCTGGGGATCGCCGCACGAGGACGTCCGGGCCAATCGGCAAGCATCGGCTTCTCCGGCAACCTTCGATCGGCCTCGCTTTGGGCACGCAGCTTAACGGTAGAATACCTAGGTGAAAGGAACGTCCCCACCGAAATTCGCCTCTGGGGATCGCCGCACGAGGACGTCCGGGCCAATCGGCAAGCATCGGCTTCTCCGGCAACCTTCGATCGGCCTCGCTCTTGGGCACGCAGCTTAACGGTAGATATACCTAGGTGAAAGGAACGTCCCCACCGAAATTCGCCTCTGGGGATCGCCGCACGAGGACGTCCGGGCCAATCGGCAAGCATCGGCTTCTCCGGCAACCTTCGATCGGCCTCGCTCTTGGGCACGCAGCTTAACGGTAGATATACCTAGGTGAAAGGAACGTCCCCACCGAAATTCGCCTCTGGGGATCGCCGCACGAGGACGTCCGGGCCAATCGGCAAGCATCGGCTTCTCCGGCAACCTTCGATCGGCCTCGCTCTTGGGCACGCAGCTTAACGGTAGATATACCTAGGTGAAAGGAACGTCCCCACCGAAATTCGCCTCTGGGGATCGCCGCACGAGGACGTCCGGGCCAATCGGCAAGCATCGGCTTCTCCGGCAACCTTCGATCGGCCTCGCTTTGGGCACGCAGCTTAACGGTAGATATACCTAGGTGAAAGGAACGTCCCACGAAATTCGCCTCTGGGATCGCGCACGAGGACGTCCGGGCCAATCGCAAGCATCGGCTTCTCCGGCAACCTTCGATCGGCCTCGCTTGGCACGCAGCTAAGGAATACCTAGGAAAGGGTCCCACGAAATTCGCCTCTGGGATCGCCGGCACGAGGACGTCCGGGCCAATCGGCAAGCATCGGCTTCTCCGGCAACCTTCGATCGGCCTCGCTCTTGGGCACGCAGCTTAACGGTAGATATACCTAGGTGAAAGGAACTTCCCCACCGAAATTCGCCTCTGGGGATCGCCGCACGAGGACGTCCGGGCCATCGGCAAGCATCGGCTTCTCCGGCAACCTTCGATCGGCCTCGCTCTTGGGCACGCAGCTTAACGGTAGATATACCTAGGTGAAAGGAACGTCCCCACCGAAATTCGCTCTGGGGATCGCCGCACGAGGACGTCCGGGCCAATCGGCAAGCATCGGCTTCTCCGGCAACCTTCGATCGGCCTCGCTCTTGGGCACGCAGCTTAACGGTAGATATACCTAGGTGAAAGGAACGTCCCCACCGAAATTCGCCTCTGGGGATCGCCGCACGAGGACGTCCGGGCCAATCGGCAAGCATCGGCTTCTCCGGCAACCTTCGATCGGCCTCGCTCTTGGGCACGCAGCTTAACGGTAGATATACCTAGGTGAAAGGAACGTCCCCACCGAAATTCGCCTCTGGGGATCGCCGCACGAGGACGTCCGGGCAATCGGCAAGCATCGGCTTCTCCGGCAACCTTCGATCGGCCTCGCTCTTGGGCACGCAGCTTAACGGTAGATATACCTAGGTGAAAGGAACGTCCCCACCGAAATTCGCCTCTGGGGATCGCCGCACGAGGACGTCCGGGCCAATCGGCAAGCATCGGCTTCTCCGGCAACCTTCGATCGGCCTCGCTCTTGGGCACGCAGCTTAACGGTAGATATACTAGGTGAAAGGAACGTCCCACCGAAATTCGCCTCTGGGGATCGCCGCACGAGACGTCCGGCCAATCGGCAAGCATCGGCTTCTCCGGCAAC
>BDSL01000398.1:0-22439 GCA_003116995.1 Yamagishiella unicocca | reverse complement strand
GTAGTAACTGTTACAATCCCTAGCATTCCAGCCGCCAGTACACGTAAAACCATGGTGCATTTACAGGGCGTTTTACAGATCTGACCGAAGTCCAGAAAGTGGAAATTTGTATTTAACATACCTTGAAGAGTCCACAGTAAAAGGGTGGTGACCTTTGGCGAAGTCCATGTGCATGTAGTAGTAACTGTTACAATCCCTAGCATTCCAGCCGCCAGTACACGTAAAACCATGGTGCATTTACAGGGCGTTTTACAGATCTGACCGAAGTCCAGAAAGTGGAAATTTGTATTAAACATACCTTGAAGAGTCCACAGTAAAAGGGTGGTGACCTTTGGCGAAGTCCATGTGCATGTAGTAGTAACTGTACAATCCCTAGCATTCCAGCCGCCAGTACACGTAAAACCATGGTGCATTTACAGGGCGTTTTACAGATCTGACCGAAGTCCAGAAAGTGGAAATTTGTATTAAACATACCTTGAAAGTCCACAGTAAAAGGGTGGTGACCCGAAGCAACAAATGTTACAACCCTAGCATTCCAGCCGCCAGTACACGTAAAACCATGGTGCATTTACAGGGCGTTTTACAGATCTCGAAGTCCAGAAAGTGGAAATTTGTATTAAACATACCTTGAAGAGTCCACAGTAAAAGGTGGTGACCTTTGGCGAAGTCCATGTGCATGTAGTAGTAACTGTTACAATCCCTAGCATTCCAGCCGCCAGTACACGTAAAACCATGGTGCATTTACAGGGCGTTTTACAGATCTGACCGAAGTCCAGAAAGTGGAAATTTGTATTAAACATACCTTGAAGAGTCCACAGTAAAAGGGTGGTGACCTTTGGCGAAGTCCATGTGCATGTAGTAGTAACTGTTACAATCCCTAGCATTCCAGCCGCCAGTACACGTAAAACCATGGTGCATTTACAGGGCGTTTTACAGATCTGACCGAAGTCCAGAAAGTGGAAATTTGTATTAAACATACCTTGAAGAGTCCACAGTAAAAGGGTGGTGACCTTGGCGAAGTCCATGTGCATGTAGTAGTAACTGATCCCTAGCATTCCAGCCCAGTACACGTAAAACCATGGTGCATTTACAGGGCGTTTTACAGATCTGACCGAAGTCCAGAAAGTGGAAATTTGTTGAAGAGTCCACAGTAAAAGGGTGGTGACCTTTGGCGAAGTCCATGTGCATGTAGTAGTAATTACAATCCCTAGCATTCCAGCCGCCAGTACACGTAAAACCATGGTGCATTTACAGGGCGTTTTACAGATCTGACCGAAGTCCAGAAAGTGGAAATTTGTATTAAACATACCTTGAAGAGTCCACAGTAAAAGGGTGGTGACCTTGGCGAAGTCCATGTGCATGTAGTAGTAATGTTACAATCCCTAGCATTCCAGCCGCCAGTACACGTAAAACCATGGTGCATTTACAGGGCGTTTTACAGATCTGACCGAAGTCCAGAAAGTGGAAATTTGTATTAACATACCTTGAAGAGTCCACAGTAAAAGGGTGGTGACCTTTGGCGAAGTCCATGCATGTAGTAGTAATGTTACAATCCCTAGCATTCCAGCGCCAGTACACGTAAAACCATGGTGCATTTACAGGGCGTTTTACAGATCTGACCGAAGTCCAGAAAGTGGAAATTTGTATTAAACATACCTTGAAGAGTCCACAGTAAAAGGGTGGTGACCTTTGGCGAAGTCCATGTGCATGTAGTAGTAACTGTTACAATCCCTAGCATTCCAGCCGCCAGTACACGTAAAACCATGGTGCATTTACAGGGCGTTTTACAGATCTGACCGAAGTCCAGAAAGTGGAAATTTGTATTAAACATACCTTGAAGAGTCCACAGTAAAAGGGTGGTGACCTTTGGCGAAGTCCATGTGCATGTAGTAGTAATTACAATCCCTAGCATTCCAGCCGCCAGTACACGTAAAACCAGCATTTACAGGGCGTTTTACAGATCTGACCGAAGTCCAGAAAGTGGAAATTTGTATTAAACATACCTTGAAGAGTCCACAGTAAAAGGGTGGTGACCTTTGGCGAAGTCCATGTGCATGTAGTAGTAACTGTTACAATCCCTAGCATTCCAGCCGCCAGTACACGTAAAACCATGGTGCATTTACAGGGCGTTTTACAGATCTGACCGAAGTCCAGAAAGTGGAAATTTGTATTAAACATACCTTGAAGAGTCCACAGTAAAAGGGTGGTGACCTTGGCGAAGTCCATGTGCATGTAGTAGGAATCCCTAGCATTCCAGCCGCCAGTACACGTAAAACCATGGTGCATTTACAGGGCGTTTTACAGATCTGACCGAAGTCCAGAAAGTGGAAATTTGTATTAAACATACCTTGAAGAGTCCACAGTAAAAGGGTGGTGACCTTTGGCGAAGTCCATGTGCATGTAGTAGTAACTGTTACAATCCCTAGCATTCCAGCCGCCAGTACACGTAAAACCATGGTGCATTTACAGGGCGTTTTACAGATCTGACCGAAGTCCAGAAAGTGGAAATTTGTATTAAACATACCTTGAAGAGTCCACAGTAAAAGGGGGTGACCTTTGGCGAAGTCCATGTGCATGTAGTAGTAACTGTTACAATCCCTAGCATTCCAGCCGCCAGTACACGTAAAACCATGGTGCATTTACAGGGCGTTTTACAGATCTGACCGAAGTCCAGAAAGTGGAAATTTGTATTAAACATACCTTGAAGAGTCCACAGTAAAAGGGTGGTGACCTTTGGCGAAGTTGCATGTAGTAGTAACCAATCCCTAGCATTCCAGCCGCCAGGTAAAACCATGGTGCATTTACAGGGCGTTTTACAGTGACCGAAGTGAAATTTGTATTAAACATACCTTAAGAGTCCACAGTAAAAGGGTGGTGACCTTTGGCGAAGTCCATGTGCATGTAGTAGTAATGTTACAATCCCTAGCATTCCAGCCGCCAGTACACGTAAAACCATGGTGCATTACAGGGCGTTTTACAGATCTGACCGAAGTCCAGAAAGTGGAAATTTGTATTAAACATACCTTGAAGAGTCCACAGTAAAAGGGTTTTGGCGAAGTCCATGTGCATGTAGTAGTAATACAATCCCTAGCATTGTACACGTAAAACCATGGTGCATTTACAGGGCGTTTTACAGTGACCGAAGTCCAGAAAGTGGAAATTTGTAAACATACCTTGAAGAGTCCACAGTAAAAGGGTGGTGACCTTTGGCGAAGTCCATGTGCATGTAGTAGTAAACAATCCCTAGCATTCCAGCCGCCAGTACACGTAAAACCATGGTGCATTTACAGGGCGTTTTACAGATCTGACCGAAGTCCAGAAAGTGGAAATTTGTATTAAACATACCTTGAAGAGTCCACAGTAAAAGGGTGGTGACCTTTGGCGAAGTCCATGTGCATGTAGTAGGTTACAATCCCTAGCATTCCAGCCGCCAGTACACGTAAAACCATGGTGCATTTACAGGGCGTTTTACAGATCTGACCGAAGTCCAGAAAGTGGAAATTTGTATTAAACATACCTTGAAGAGTCCACAGTAAAAGGGTGGTGACCTTTGGCGAAGTCCATGTGCATGTAGTAGTAACACAATCCCTAGCATTCCACAGTACACGTAAAACCATGGTGCATTTACAGGGCGTTTTACAGATCTGACCGAAGTCCAGAAAGTGGAAATTTGTAAACATACCTTGAAGAGTCCACAGTAAAAGGGTGGTGACCTTTGGCGAAGTCCATGTGCATGTAGTAGTAACTGTTACAATCCCTAGCATTCCAGCCGCCAGTACACGTAAAACCATGGTGCATTTACAGGGCGTTTTACAGATCTGACCGAAGTCCAGAAAGTGGAAATTTGTAAACATACCTTGAAGAGTCCACAGTAAAAGGGTGGTGACCTTTGGCGAAGTCCATACAATCCCTAGTCCAGCCGCCAGTACAACCATGGTGCATTTACAGGGCGTTTTACAGATCTGACCGAAGTCACATACCTTGAAGAGTCCACAGTAAAAGACCTTTGGCGAAGTCCATGTGCATGTAGTAGTAAGTTACAATCCCTAGCATTCCAGTACAAAACCATGGTGCATTTACAGGGCGTTTTACAGATCTGACCGAAGTCCAGAAAGTGGAAATTTGTATTAAACATACCTTGAAGAGTCCACAGTAAAAGGGTGGTGACCTTTGGCGAAGTCCATGTGCATGTAGTAGTAAACAATCCCTAGCATTCCAGCCGCCAGTACACGTAAAACCATGGTGCATTTACAGGCGTTTTACAGATCTGACCGAAGTCCAGAAAGTGGAAATTTGTATTAAACATACCTTGAAGAGTCCACAGTAAAAGGGTGGTGACCTTTGGCGAAGTCCATGTGCATGTAGTAGTAACTGTTACAATCCCTAGCATTCCAGCCGCCAGTACACGTAAAACCATGGTGCATTTACAGGGCGTTTTACAGATCTGACCGAAGTCCAGAAAGTGGAAATTTGTATTAAACATACCTTGAAGAGTCCACAGTAAAAGGGTGGTGACCTTTGGCGAAGTCCATGTGCATGTAGTAGTAACTGTTACAATCCCTAGCATTCCAGCCGCCAGTACACGTAAAACCATGGTGCATTTACAGGGCGTTTTACAGATCTGACCGAAGTCCAGAAAGTGGAAATTTGTATTAAACATACCTTGAAGAGTCCACAGTAAAAGGGTGGTGACCTTGGCGAAGTCCATGTGCATGTAGTAGTAACTGTTACAATCCCTAGCATTCCAGCCGCCAGTACACGTAAAACCATGGTGCATTTACAGGGCGTTTTACAGATCTGACCGAAGTCCAGAAAGTGGAAATTTGTATTAAACATACCTTGAAGAGTCCACAGTAAAAGGGTGGTGACCTTTGGCGAAGTCCATGTGCATGTAGTAGTAACTGTTACAATCCCTAGCATTCCAGCCGCCAGTACACGTAAAACCATGGTGCATTTACAGGGCGTTTTACAGATCTGACCGAAGTCCAGAAAGTGGAAATTTGTAAACATACCTTGAAGAGTCCACAGTAAAAGGGTGGTGACCTTGGCGAAGTCCATGTGCATGTAGTAGTAATGTTACAATCCCTAGCATTCCAGCCGCCAGTACACGTAAACCATGGTGCATTTACAGGGCGTTTTACAGATCTGACCGAAGTCCAGAAAGTGGAAATTTGTATTAAACATACCTTGAAGAGTCACAGTAAAAGGGTGTGACCCGAAGTGTGCATGTAGTAGTAACTGTTACAATCCCTAGCATTCCAGCCGCCAGTACACGTAAAACCATGGTGCATTTACAGGCGTTTTACAGATCTGACCGAAGTCCAGAAAGTGGAAATTTGTATTAAACATACCTTGAAGAGTCCACAGTAAAAGGGTGGTGACCTTTGGCGAAGTCCATGTGCATGTAGTAGTAACTGTTACAATCCCTAGCATTCCAGCCGCCAGTACACGTAAAACCATGGTGCATTTACAGGGCGTTTTACAGATCTGACCGAAGTCCAGAAAGTGGAAATTTGTATTAAACATACCTTGAAGAGTCCACAGTAAAAGGGTGGTGACCTTTGGCGAAGTCCATGTGCATGTAGTAGTAACTGTTACAATCCCTAGCATTCCAGCGCCAGTACACGTAAAACCATGGTGCATTTACAGGGCGTTTTACAGATCTGACCGAAGTCCAGAAAGTGGAAATTTGTATTAAACATACCTTGAAGAGTCCACAGTAAAAGGGTGGTGACCTTTGGCGAAGTCCATGTGCATGTAGTAGTAACTGTTACAATCCCTAGCATTCCAGCCGCCAGTACACGTAAAACCATGGTGCATTTACAGGGCGTTTTACAGATCTGACCGAAGTCCAGAAAGTGGAAATTTGTATTAAACATACCTTGAAGAGTCCACAGTAAAAGGGTGGTGACCTTTGGCGAAGTCCATGTGCATGTAGTAGTAACTGTTACAATCCCTAGCATTCCAGCCGCCAGTACACGTAAAACCATGGTGCATTTACAGGGCGTTTTACAGATCTGACCGAAGTCCAGAAAGTGGAAATTTGTATTAAACATACCTTGAAGAGTCCACAGTAAAAGGGTGGTGACCTTTGGCGAAGTCCATGTGCATGTAGTAGTAACTGTTACAATCCCTAGCATTCCAGCCGCCAGTAACCATGGTGCATTTACAGGGCGTTTTACAGATCTGACCGAAGTCCAGAAAGTGGAAATTTGTATTAAACATACCTTGAAGTCCACAGTAAAAGGGTGGTGACCTTTTGCGAAGTCCATGTGCATGTAGTAGTAACTGTTACAATCCCTAGCATTCCAGCCGCCAGTACACGTAAAACCATGGTGCATTTACAGGGCGTTTTACAGATCTGACCGAAGTCCAGAAAGTGGAAATTTGTATTAAACATACCTTGAAGAGTCCACAGTAAAAGGGTGGTGACCTTTGGCGAAGTCCATGTGCATGTAGTAGTAAGTTACAATCCCTAGCATTCCAGCCGCCAGTACACGTAAAACCATGGTGCATTTACAGGGCGTTTTACAGATCTGACCGAAGTCCAGAAAGTGGAAATTTGTATTAAACATACCTTGAAGAGTCCACAGTAAAAGGGTGGTGACCTTTGGCGAAGTCCATGTGCATGTAGTAGTAAGTTACAATCCCTAGCATTCCAGCCGCCAGTACACGTAAAACCATGGTGCATTTACAGGGCGTTTTACAGATCTGACCGAAGTCCAGAAAGTGGAAATTTGTATTAAACATACCTTGAAGAGTCCACAGTAAAAGGGTGGTGACCTTTGGCGAAGTCCATGTGCATGTAGTAGTAATGTTACAATCCCTAGCATTCCAGCCGCCAGTACACGTAAAACCATGGTGCATTTACAGGGCGTTTTACAGATCTGACCGAAGTCCAGAAAGTGGAAATTTGTATTAAACATACCTTGAAGAGTCCACAGTAAAAGGGTGGTGACCTTTGGCGAAGTCCATGTGCATGTAGTAGTAACTGTTACAATCCCTAGCATTCCAGCCGCCAGTACACGTAAAACCATGGTGCATTTACAGGGCGTTTTACAGATCTGACCGAAGTCCAGAAAGTGGAAATTTGTATTAAACATACCTTGAAGAGTCCACAGTAAAAGGGTGGTGACCTTTGGCGAAGTCCATGTGCATGTAGTAGTAATTACAATCCCTAGCATTCCAGCCGCCAGTACACGTAAAACCATGGTGCATTTACAGGGCGTTTTACAGATCTGACCGAAGTCCAGAAAGTGGAAATTTGTATTAAACATACCTTGAAGAGTCCACAGTAAAAGGGTGGTGACCTTTGGCGAAGTCCATGTGCATGTAGTAGTAACGTTACAATCCCTAGCATTCCAGCCGCCAGTACAGTAAAACCATGGTGCATTTACAGGGCGTTTTACAGATCTGACCGAAGTCCAGAAAGTGGAAATTTGTATTAAACATACCTTGAAGAGTCCACAGTAAAAGGGTGGTGACCTTTGGCGAAGTCCATGTGCATGTAGTAGTAACTGTTACAATCCCTAGCATTCCAGCCGCCAGTACACGTAAAACCATGGTGCATTTACAGGGCGTTTTACAGATCTGACCGAAGTCCAGAAAGTGGAAATTTGTATTAAACATACCTTGAAGAGTCCACAGTAAAAGGGTGGTGACCTTTGCGAAGTCCATGTGCATGTAGTAGTAATGTTACAATCCCTAGCATTCCAGCCGCCAGTACACGTAAAACCATGGTGCATTTACAGGGCGTTTTACAGATCTGACCGAAGTCCAGAAAGTGGAAATTTGTATTAAACATACCTTGAAGAGTCCACAGTAAAAGGGTGGTGACCTTGGCGAAGTCCATGTGCATGTAGTAGTAATGTTACAATCCCTAGCATTCCAGCCGCCAGTACACGTAAAACCATGGTGCATTTACAGGGCGTTTTACAGATCTGACCGAAGTCCAGAAAGTGGAAATTTGTATTAAACATACCTTGAAGAGTCCACAGTAAAAGGGTGGTGACCTTTGGCGAAGTCCATGTGCATGTAGTAGTAACTGTTACAATCCCTAGCATTCCAGCCGCCAGTACACGTAAAACCATGGTGCATTTACAGGGCGTTTTACAGAAGTCCTTTGACCGAAAGTCCACACGAACCATGTGCATGGTAAATTTAGTATGTAAAACATACCTTTACAGAACCGAAGTCCACAGTAAAAGGGTGGTGACCTTTGGCGAAGTCCATGTGCATGTAGTAGTAATGTTAACAATCCCTAGCATTCCAGCCGCCAGTACACGTAAAACCATGGTGCATTTACAGGGCGTTTTACAGATCTGACCGAAGTCCAGAAAGTGGAAATTTGTATTAAACATACCTTGAAGAGTCCACAGTAAAAGGGTGGTGACCTTTGGCGAAGTCCATGTGCATGTAGTAGTAATGTTACAATCCCTAGCATTCCAGCCGCCAGTACACGTAAAACCATGGTGCATTTACAGGGCGTTTTACAGATCTGACCGAAGTCCAGAAAGTGGAAATTTGTATTAAACATACCTTGAAGAGTCCACTGACCCGAAGTCCCACTGAATCCCTAGCATTCCAGCCGCCAGTACACGTAAAACCATGGTGCATTTACAGGGCGTTTTACAGATCTGACCGAAGTCCAGAAAGTGGAAATTTGTATTAAACATACTTGAAGAGTCCACAGTAAAGGGTGGTGACCTTTGGCGAGTCCACAGTAAAGCAGGTATGGTGACCTTTGGCGAAGTCCATTTGCCCTAGTAGTAGTAGCCTGTTACAATCCCTAGCATTCCAGCCGCCAGTAACGTAAAACCATGGTGCATTTACAGGGCGTTTTACAGATCTGACCGAAGTCCAGAAAGTGGAAATTTGTATTAAACATACCTTGAAGAGTCCACAGTAAAAGGGTGTGACCTTTGGCGAAGTCCATGTGCATGTAGTAGTAATGTTACAATCCCTAGCATTCCAGCCGCCAGTACATGTAAAACCATGGTGCATTTACAGGGCGTTTTACAGATCTGACCGAAGTCCAGAAAGTGGAAATTTGTATTAAACATACCTTGAAGAGTCCACCAGTAAAGGGTGGTGACTTTGGCGAAGTCATGTGCATGTAGTTAGTAATGTTACAATCCCTAGCATCCAGCCGCCAGTACATGTAAAACCATGGTGGCATTTACAGGGCGTTTTACCAGATCTGACCGAATCCAGAAAGTGGAAATTGTATTAAACATACCTTGAAGAGTCCACAGTAAAAGGGTGGTGACTTTGGCGAAGTCCATGTGCATGTAGTAGTAACTGTTACAATCCCTAGCATTCCAGCCGCCAGTACATGTAAAACCATGGTGCATTTACAGGGCGTTTTACAGATCTGACCGAAGTCCAGAAAGTGAAATTTGTATTAAACATACCTTGAAGAGTCCACAGTAAAAGGGTGGTGACCTTTGGCGAAGTCCATGTGCATGTAGTAGTAACTGTAACAATCCCTAGCATTCCAGCCCCAGTACATGTAAAACCATGGTGCATTTACAGGGCGTTTTACAGATCTGACCGAAGTCCAGAAAGTGGAAATTTGTATTAAACATACCTTGAAGAGTCCACAGTAAAAGGGTGGTGACCTTTGGCGAAGTCCATGTGCATGTAGTAGTAATGGTTAACAATCCCCTAGCATTCCAGCCCCAGTACATGTAAAACCATGGTGCATTTACAGGGGTTTTACAGATCTGACCGAAGTCCAGAAAGTGGAAATTTGTTATTAAACATACCTTGAAGAGTCCACAGTAAAGGGTGTGCTTGGAAGTCCTTGATGTGTAGTAATGTAACAATCCCTGCATTCCAGCGCCAGTAATGTAACATGGTGATTTACAGGCGTTTTACAGATCTGACCGATCGAAGTGAATTGTTAAAACTAAAGCACAGTAAAAGGGTGTGACTTTGGCGAAGTCATGTGCATTATTAGTAATGGTAACAATCCCTAGCATTCCAGCCGCCAGTACACGTAAAACCATGGTGCATTTACAGGGCGTTTTACAGATCTGACCGAAGTCAGAAAGTGGAAATTTGTATTAAACATACCTTGAAGAGTCCACAGTAAAAGGGTGGTGACCTTTGGCGAAGTCCATGTGCATGTAGTAGTAATGTTAACAATCCCTAGCATTCCAGCCGCCAGTACACGTAAAACCATGGTGCATTTACAGGGCGTTTTACAGATCTGACCGAAGTCCAGAAAGTGGAAATTTGTATTAAACTACCTTGAAGAGTCCACAGTAAAAGGGTGGTGACCTTTGGCGAAGTCCATGTGCATGTAGTAGTAATGGTAACAATCCCTAGCATTCCAGCCGCCAGTACATGTAAAACCATGGTGCATTTACAGGGCGTTTTACAGATCTGACCGAAGTCAGAAAGTGGAAATTTGTATTAAACATACCTTGAAGAGTCCACAGTAAAAGGGTGGTGACCTTTGGCGAAGTCCATGTGCATGTAGTAGTAATGGTAACAATCCCTAGCATTCCAGCCGCCAGTACATGTTAAACCATGGTGCATTTACAGGGCGTTTTACAGATCTGACCGAAGTGCAGAAAGTGGAAATTTGTATTAAACATACCTTGAAGAGTCCACAGTAAAAGGGTGGTGACCTTTGGCGAAGTCCATGTGCATGTAGTAGTAATGGTAACAATCCCTAGCATTCCAGCCGCCAGTACATGTAAAACCATGGTGCATTTACAGGGCGTTTTACAGATCTGACCGAAGTGCAGAAAGTGGAAATTTGTATTAAACATACCTTGAAGAGTCCACAGTAAAAGGGTGGTGACCTTTGGCGAAGTCCATGTGCATGTAGTAGTAATGGTAACAATCCCTAGCATTCCAGCCGCCAGTACACTGTAAAACCATGGTGCATTTACAGGGCGTTTTACAGATCTGACCGAAGTGCAGAAAGTGGAAATTTGTATAAACATACCTTGAAGAGTCCACAGTAAAAGGGTGGTGACCTTTGGTGAAGTCCATGTGCATGTAGTAGTAATGGTAACAATCCTAGCATTCCAGCCGCCAGTACACGTAAAACCATGGTGCATTTACAGGGCGTTTTACAGATCTGACCGAAGTCCAGAAAGTGAATTTGTATTAAACATACCTGAAGAGTCCACAGTTAAAAGGGTGGTGACCTTTGGCGAAGTCCATGTGCATGTAGTAGTAATGGTAACAATCCCTAGCATTCCAGCCGCCAGTACATGTAAAACCATGGTGCATTTACAGGGCGTTTTACAGATTGACCGAAGTGCCAGAAAGTGAAAATTTGTATTAAACATACCTTGAAGAGTCCACAGTAAAAGGGTGGTGACCTTTGGCGAAGTCCATGTGCATGTAGTAGTAATGGTAACAATCCTAGCATTCCAGCCGCCAGTACATGTAAAACCATGTGCATTTACAGGGCGTTTTACAGATCTGACCGAAGTCCAGAAAGTGGAAATTTGTATTAAACATACTTGAAGAGTCCACAGTAAAAGGGTGGTGACCTTTGGCGAAGTCCATGTGCATGTAGTAGTAATGGTAACAATCCCTAGCATTCCAGCCCCAGTACAGTTAAAACCATGGTGCATTTACAGGGCGTTTTACAGATCTGACCGAAGTCCAGAAAGTGGAAATTTGTATTAAACATACCTTGAAGAGTCCACAGTAAAAGGGTGGTGACCTTTGGCGAGTCCATGTGCATTATAGTAATGTTACAATCCTAGCATTCCAGCGCAGTACTGTAAAACATGTGCATTTACAGGGCTTTTACAATCTGACCGAAGTCAGAAATGGAATTTGTATACAACTTGAAGAGTCACATAAAGGGTGCTTGGGAAGTCCATGTGCATGTAGTAGTAATGGTAACAATCCCTAGCATTCCAGCCGCCAGTACATGTAAAACCATGGTGCATTTACAGGGCGTTTTACAGATCTGACCGAAGTCCAGAAAGTGGAAATTTGTATTAAACATACCTTGAAGAGTCCACAGTAAAAGGGTGGTGACCTTTGGCGAAGTCCATGTGCATGTAGTAGTAATGTTAAATCCCTAGCATTCCAGCCCCAGTACGTAAACCATGGTGCATTTAAGGGCGTTTTACAGATCTGACCGAAGTCAGAAAGTGGAAATTTGTATTAAACATACCTTGAAGAGTCCACAGTAAAAGGGTGGTGACCTTTGGCGAAGTCCATGTGCATGATAGTATGTAACAATCCCTAGCATTCCAGCCGCCAGTACACGTAAAACCATGGTGCATTTACAGGGCGTTTTACAGATCTGACGAAGTCCAGAAAGTGGAAATTTGTATTAAACATACCTTGAAGAGTCCACAGTAAAAGGGTGGTGACCTTTGGCGAAGTCCATGTGCATGTAGTAGTAATGGTTACAATCCTAGCATTCCAGCCGCCAGTACATGTAAAACCATGGTGCATTTACAGGGCGTTTTACAGATCTGACCGAAGTCCAGAAGTGGAAATTTGTATTAAACATACCTTGAAGAGTCCACAGTAAAAGGGTGGTGACCTTTGGCGAAGTCCATGTGCATGTAGTAGTAATGGTAACAATCCCTAGCATTCCAGCCACCAGTACACGTAAAACCATGGTGCATTTACAGGGCGTTTTACAGATCTGACCGAAGTCAGAAAGTGGAAATTTGTATTAAACATACCTTGAAGAGTCCACAGTAAAAGGGTGGTGACCTTTGGCGAAGTCCATGTGCATGTAGTAGTAATGGTAACAATCCCTAGCATTCCAGCCGCCAGTACATGTAAAACCATGGTGCATTTACAGGGCGTTTTACAGATCTGACCGAAGTCCAGAAAGTGGAAATTTGTATTAAACATACCTTGAAGAGTCCACAGTAAAAGGGTGGTGACCTTTGGCGAAGTCCATGTGCATGTAGTAGTAATGGTAACAATCCCTAGGCATTCCAGCCACCAGTACACGTAAAACCATGGTGCATTTACAGGGCGTTTTACAGATCTGACCGAAGTCCAGAAAGTGGAAATTTGTATTAAACATACCTTGAAGAGTTCCACAGTAAAAGGGTGGTGACTTTGGCGAAGTCCATGTGCATGTAGTAGTAATGGTAACAATCCCTAGCATTCCAGCCGCCAGTACATGTAAAACCATGGTGCATTTACAGGGCGTTTTACAGATCTGACCGAAGTCCAGAAAGTGGAAATTTGTATTAAACATACCTTGAAGAGTCCACAGTAAAAGGGTGGTGACCTTTGGCGAAGTCCATGTGCATGTAGTAGTAATGGTAACAATCCCTAGCATTCCAGCCGCAGTACAGTAAAACCATGGTGCATTTACAGGGCGTTTTACAGATCTGACCGAAGTCCAGAAAGTGGAAATTGTATTAAACATACCTTGAAGAGTCCACAGTAAAAGGGTGGTGACCTTTGGCGAAGTCCATGTGCATGTAGTAGTAATGGTAACAATCCCTAGCATTCCAGCCGCCAGTACATGTAAAACCATGGTGCATTTACAGGGCGTTTTACAGATCTGACCGAAGTCCAGAAAGTGGAAATTTGTATTAAACATACCTTGAAGAGTCCACAGTAAAAGGGTGGTGACCTTTGGCGAAGTCCATGTGCATGTAGTAGTAATGGTAACAATCCCTAGCATTCCAGCCGCCAGTACACGTAAAACCATGGTGCATTTACAGGGCGTTTTACAGATCTGACCGAAGTCCAGAAAGTGGAAATTTGTATTAAACATACCTTGAAGAGTCCACAGTAAAAGGGTGGTGACCTTTGCGAAGTCCATGTGCATGTAGTAGTAATGGTAACAATCCCTAGCATTCCAGCCGCCAGTACATGTAAAACCATGGTGCATTTACAGGGCGTTTTACAGATGACCAAGTGCAGAAAGTGGAAATTGTATAACATACCTGAGAGTCCACAGTAAAAGGTGGTGACCTTTGCGAATCCATGTGATTAGTAGTTGTAAAATCCTAGCATTCCACCGCCATACAGTAACCATGTGCATTTACAGGGCGTAAGATTGACGATCAAAGTGGGTATAAACATACTTGAAGAGTCCACAGTAAAAGGGTGGTGACCTTTGGCGAAGTCCATGTGCATGTAGTAGTAATGGTAACAATCCCTAGCATTCCAGCCGCCAGTACACGTAAAACCATGGTGCATTTACAGGGCGTTTTACAGATCTGACCGAAAGTCCAGAAAGTGGAAATTTGTATTAAACATACCTTGAAGAGTCCACAGTAAAAGGGTGGTGACCTTTGGCGAAGTCCATGTGCATGTAGTAGTAATGGTAACAATCCCTAGCATTCCAGCCGCCAGTACATGTAAAACCATGGTGCATTTACAGGGCGTTTTACAGATCTGACCGAAGTCCAGAAAGTGGAAATTTGTATTAAACATACCTTGAAGAGTCCACAGTAAAAGGTGGGTGACCTTTGGCGAAGTCCATGTGCATGTAGTAGTAATGGTAACAATCCCTAGCATTCCAGCCGCCAGTACATGTAAAACCATGGTGCATTTACAGGGCGTTTTACAGATTGACCGAAGTCAGAAAGTGGAAATTTGTATTAAACATACCTTGAAGAGTCCACAGTAAAAGGGTGGTGACCTTTGGCGAAGTCCATGTGCATGTAGTAGTAATGGTAACAATCCCTAGCATTCCAGCCGCCAGTACACGTAAAAACCATGGTGCATTTACAGGGGCGTTTTACAGATCTGACGAAGTCAGAAAGTGGAATTTGTAATTAAACATACCTTGAAGAGTCCACAGTAAAAGGGTGGTGACCTTTGCGAAGTCCATGTGCATGTAGTAGTAATGGTAACAATCCCTAGCATTCCAGCCGCCAGTACATGTAAAACCATGGTGCATTTACAGGGCGTTTTACAGATCTGACCGAAGTGCAGAAAGTGGAAATTTGTATTAAACATACCTTGAAGAGTCCACAGTAAAAGGGTGGTGACCTTTGGCGAAGTCCATGTGCATGTAGTAGTAATGGTAACAATCCCTAGCATTCCAGCCGCCAGTACATGTAAAACCATGGTGCATTTACAGGGCGTTTTACAGATCTGACCGAAGTCAGAAAGTGGAAATTTGTATTAAACATACCTTGAAGAGTCCCACAGTAAAAGGGTGGTGACCTTGGCGAAGTCCATGTGCATGTAGTAGTAAATGGTAACAATCCCTAGCATTCCAGCCACCAGTACACGTAAAACCATGGTGCATTTACAGGGCGTTTTACAGATCTGACCGAAGTCAGAAAGTGGAAATTTGTATTAAACATACCTTGAAGAGTCCACAGTAAAAGGGTGGTGACCTTTGGCGAAGTCCATGTGCATGTAGTAGTAATGGTAACAATCCCTAGCATTCCAGCCGCCAGTACATGTAAAACCATGGTGCATTTACAGGGCGTTTTACAGATCTGACCGAAGTCCAGAAAGTGGAAATTTGTATTAAACATACCTTGAAGAGTCCACAGTAAAAGGGTGGTGACCTTTGGCCGAAGTCCATGTGCATGTAGTAGTAATGGTAACAATCCCTAGCATTCCAGCCACCAGTACACGTAAAACCATGGTGCATTTACAGGGCGTTTTACAGATCTGACCGAAGCTAGAAAGTGGAAATTTGTATTAAACATACCTTGAAGAGTCCACAGTAAAAGGGTGGTGACCTTTGGCGAAGTCCATGTGCATGTAGTAGTAATGGTAACAATCCCTAGCATTCCAGCCGCCAGTACATGTAAAACCATGGTGCATTTACAGGGCGTTTTACAGATCTGACCGAAGTCAGAAAGTGGAAATTTGTATTAAACATACCTTGAAGAGTCCACAGTAAAAGGGTGGTGACCTTTGGCGAAGTCCATGTGCATGTAGTAGTAATGGTAACAATCCCTAGCATTCCAGCCGCCAGTACATGTAAAACCATGGTGCATTTACAGGGCGTTTTACAGATCTGACCGAAGTCCAGAAAGTGGAAATTTGTATTAAACATACCTTGAAGAGTCCACAGTAAAAGGGTGGTGACCTTTGGCGAAGTCCATGTGCATGTAGTAGTAATGGTAACAATCCCTAGCATTCCAGCCGCCAGTACATGTAAAACCATGGTGCATTTACAGGGCGTTTTACAGATCTGACCGAAGTCAGAAAGTGGAAATTTGTATTAAACATCCTTTGAAGAGTCACAGTAAAAGGGTGGTGACCTTTGGCGAAGTCCATGTGCATGTAGTAGTAATGGTAACAATCCCTAGCATTCCAGCCGCCAGTACATGTAAAACCATGGTGCATTTACAGGGCGTTTTACAGATCTGACCGAAGTCAGAAAGTGGAATTTGTATTAAACATACCTTTGAAGAGTCCACAGTAAAAGGGTGGTGACCTTGGCGAAGTCCATGTGCATGTAGTAGTAATGGTAACAATCCCTAGCATTCCAGCCGCCAGTACAGTAAACCATGGTGCATTTACAGGCGTTTACAGATCTGACCGAAGTCCAGAAAGTGAAATTTGTATTAAACATACCTTGAAGAGTCCACAGTAAAAGGTGGTGACCTTTGGCGAAGTCCATGTGCATGTAGTAGTAATGGTAACAATCCCTAGCATTCCAGCCGCCAGTACATGTAAAACCATGGTGCATTTACAGGGCGTTTTACAGATCTGACCGAAGTCCAGAAAGTGGAAATTTGTATTAAACATACCTTGAAGAGTCCACAGTAAAAGGGTGGTGACCTTTGGCGAAGTCCATGTGCATGTAGTAGTAACTGTTACAATCCCTAGCATTCCAGCCGCCAGTACACGTAAAACCATGGTGCATTTACAGGGCGTTTTACAGATCTGACCGAAGTCCAGAAGTGGAAATTTGTATTAAACATACCTTGAAGAGTCCACAGTAAAAGGGTGGTGACCTTTGGCGAAGTCCATGTGCATGTAGTAGTAATGGTAACAATCCCTAGCATTCCAGCCGCCAGTACATGTAAAACCATGGTGCATTTACAGGGCGTTTTACAGATCTGACCGAAGTCAGAAAGTGGAAATTTGTATTAAACATACCTTGAGAGTCCACAGTAAAAGGGTGGTGACCTTTGGCGAAGTCCATGTGCATGTAGTAGTAATGGTAACAATCCCTAGCATTCCAGCCGCCAGTACATGTAAAACCATGGTGCATTTACAGGGCGTTTTACAGATCTGACCGAAGTCCGAAAGTGGAAATTTGTATTAAATACCTTGAAGAGTCACAGTAAAAGGGTGGTGACCTTTGGCGAAGTCCATGTGCATGTAGTAGTAATGGTAACAATCCCTAGCATTCCAGCCGCCAGTACATGTAAAACCATGGTGCATTTACAGGGCGTTTTACAGATCTGACCGAAGTCCAGAAAGTGGAAATTTGTATTAAACATACTTTGAAGAGTCCACAGTAAAAGGGTGGTGACCTTTGGCGAAGTCCATGTGCATGTAGTAGTATGGTAACAATCCCTAGCATTCCAGCCGCCAGTACATGTAAACCATGGTGCATTTACAGGGCGTTTTACAGATCTGACCGAAGTCCAGAAAGTGAAATTTGTATTAACATACCTTGAAGGTCCACAGTAAAAGGGTGGTGACCTTTGGCGAAGTCATGTGCATGTAGTAGTAATGGTAACAATCCCTAGCATTCCAGCCGCCAGTACATGTAAAACCATGGTGCATTTACAGGGCGTTTTACAGATCTGACCGAAGTGCAGAAAGTGGAAATTTGTATTAAACATACTTGAAGAGTCCACAGTAAAAGGGTGGTGACCTTTGGCGAAGTCCATGTGCATGTAGTAGTAATGGTAACAATCCTAGCATTCCAGCCGCCAGTACATGTAAACCATGGTGCATTTACAGGGCGTTTTACAGATCTGACCGAAGTCCAGAAAGTGGAAATTTGTATTAAACATACCTTGAAGAGTCCACAGTAAAAGGGTGGTGACCTTTGGCGAAGTCCATGTGCATGTAGTAGTAATGGTAACAATCCCTAGCATTCCAGCCGCCAGTACATGTAAAACCATGGTGCATTTACAGGGCGTTTTACAGATCTGACCGAAGTCCAGAAAGTGGAAATTTGTATTAAACATACCTTGAAGAGTCCACAGTAAAGGGTGGTGACCTTTGGCGAAGTCCATGTGCATGTAGTAGTAATGGTACAATCCCTAGCATTCCAGCCCCAGTACATGTAAAACCATGGTGCATTTACAGGGCGTTTTACAGATCTGACCGAGTCCAGAAAGTGGAAATTTGTTATTAAACATACCTGAAGAGTCCACAGTAAAGGGTGGTGACCTTTGGCGAAGTCCATGTGCATGTAGTAGTAATGGTAACAATCCCTAGCATTCCAGCCGCCAGTACATGTAAAACCATGGTGCATTTACAGGGGCGTTTTACAGATCTGACGAAGTCCAGAAAGTGGAAATTGTATTAAACATACCTTGAAGAGTCCACAGTAAAAGGTGGTGACCTTTGGCGAAGTCCATGTGCATGTAGTAGTAATGGTAACAATCCCTAGCATTCCAGCCACCAGTACAGTAAAACCATGGTGCATTTACAGGGCAGTTTTACAGATCTGACCGAAGTCAGAAAGTGGAAATTTGTATTAAACATACCTTGAAGAGTCCACAGTAAAAGGGTGGTGACCTTTGGCGAGTCCATGTGCATGTAGTAGTAATGGTAACAATCCCTAGCATTCCAGCCGCCAGTACATGTAAAACCATGGTGCATTTACAGGGCGTTTTACAGATCTGACCGAAGTGCCAGAAAGTGGAAATTTGTATTAAACTACCTTGAAGAGTCCACAGTAAAAGGGTGGTGACCTTTGGCGAAGTCCATGTGCATGTAGTAGTAATGGTAACAATCCCTAGCATTCCAGCCGCCAGTACATGTAAAACCATGGTGATTTACAGGGCGTTTTACAGATCTGACCGAAGTGCAGAAGTGGAAATTTGTATTAAACATACCTTGAGAGTCCACAGTAAAGGGTGGTGACCTTTGGCGAAGTCCATGTGCATGTAGTAGTAATGGTAACAATCCCTAGCATTCCAGCCACCAGTACAGTAAAACCATGGTGCATTTACAGGGCGTTTTACAGATCTGACCGAAGTCCAGAAAGTGGAAATTTGTATTAAACATACCTTGAAGAGTCCACAGTAAAAGGGTGGTGACCTTTGGCGAAGTCCATGTGCATGTAGTAGTAACTGGTACAATCCCTAGCATTCCAGCCGCCAGTACACGTAAAACATGGTGCATTTACAGGGCGTTTTACAGATCTGACCGAAGTCCAGAAAGTGGAAATTTGTATTAAATACCTTGAAGAGTCCACAGTAAAAGGGTGGTGACCTTTGGCGAAGTCCATGTGCATGTAGTAGTAATGGTAACAATCCCTAGCATTCCAGCCGCCAGTACATGTAAAACCATGGTGCATTTACAGGGCGTTTTACAGATCTGACCGAAGTCCAGAAAGTGGAAATTTGTATTAAACATACCTTGAAGAGTCCACAGTAAAAGGGTGGTGACCTTTGGCGAAGTCCATGTGCATGTAGTAGTAATGGTAACAATCCCTAGCATTCCAGCCGCCAGTACATGTAAAACCATGGTGGCATTTACAGGGCGTTTTACAGATCTGACCGAAGTCCAGAAAGTGGAAATTTGTATTAAACATACCTTGAAGAGTCCACAGTAAAAGGGTGGTGACTTTGGCGAAGTCCATGTGCATGTAGTAGTAATGGTAACAATCCCTAGCATTCCAGCCGCCAGTACATGTAAAACCATGGTGCATTTACAGGGCGTTTTACAGATCTGACCGAAGTCCAGAAAGTGGAAATTTGTATTAAACATACCTTGAAGAGTCCACAGTAAAAGGGTGGTGACCTTTGGCGAAGTCCATGTGCATGTAGTAGTAATGGTAACAATCCCTAGCATTCCAGCCGCCAGTACATGTAAACCATGGTGCATTTACAGGGCGTTTTACAATCTGACCGAGTCCAGAAAGTGGAAATTTGTATTAAATACCTTGAAGAGTCCACAGTAAAGGGTGGTGACCTTTGGCGAAGTCCATGTGCATGTGTAGTAATGGTAACAATCCCTAGCATTCCAGCCGCCAGTACATGTAAAACCATGGTGCATTTACAGGGCGTTTTACAGATCTGACCGAAGTCCAGAAGTGGAAATTTGTATTAAACATACCTTGAAGAGTCCACAGTAAAAGGGTGGTGACCTTTGCGAAGTCCATGTGCATGTAGTAGTAATGGTACAATCCCTAGCATTCCAGCCGCCAGTACATGTAAAACCATGGTGCATTTCAGGGCGTTTTACAGATCTGACCGAAGTCGAAGTGGAATTTGTATTAAACATACCTTGAAGAGTCCACCAGTAAAAGGGTGGTGACCTTTGGCGAAGTCCATGTGCATGTAGTAGTAATGTAACAATCCCTAGCATTCCAGCCCCAGTACACGTAAAACCATGGTGCATTTACAGGGCGTTTTACAGATCTGACGAAGTCCAGAAAGTGGAATTTGTATTAAACATACCTTGAAGAGTCCACAGTAAAAGGGTGGTGACCTTTGGCGAAGTCCATGTGCATGTAGTAGTAATGGTAACAATCCCTAGCATTCCAGCCGCCAGTACAGTAAAACCATGGTGCATTTACAGGGCGTTTTACAGATCTGACCGAAGTCCAGAAAGTGGAAATTTGTATTAAACATACCTTTGAAGAGTCCACAGTAAAAGGTGGTGACCTTTGGCGAAGTCCATGTGCATGTAGTAGTAACTGGTTACAATCCCTAGCATTCCAGCCGCCAGTACACGTAAAACCATGGTGCATTTACAGGGCGTTTTACAGATCTGACCGAAGTCCAGAAAGTGGAAATTTGTATTAAACATACCTTGAAGAGTCCACAGTAAAAGGGTGGTGACCTTTGGCGAAGTCCATGTGCATGTAGTAGTAATGTAACAATCCCTAGCATTCCAGCCGCCAGTACACGTAAAACCATGGTGCATTTACAGGGCGTTTTACAGATCTGACCGAAGTCCAGAAAGTGGAATTTGTATTAAACATACCTTGAAGAGTCCACAGTAAAAGGGTGGTGACTTTGGCGAAGTCCATGTGCATGTAGTAGTAATGGTAACAATCCCTAGCATTCCAGCCGCCAGTACATGTAAACCATGGTGCATTTACAGGGCGTTTTACAGATCTGACCGAAGTCAGAAAGTGGAAATTTGTATTAAACATACCTTGAAGAGTCCACAGTAAAAGGGTGGTGACCTTTGGCGAAGTCCATGTGCATGTAGTAGTAATGGTAACAATCCCTAGCATTCCAGCCGCCAGTACATGTAAAACCATGGTGCATTTACAGGGCGTTTTACAGATCTGACCGAAGTCCAGAAAGTGGAAATTTGTATTAAACATACCTTGAAGAGTCCACAGTAAAAGGGTGGTGACTTTGGCGAAGTCCATGTGCATGTAGTAGTAATGGTAACATCCTAGCATTCCAGCCGCCAGTACATGTAAACCATGGTGCATTTACAGGGCGTTTTACAGATCTGACCGAAGTCCAGAAAGTGGAAATTTGTATTAAACATACCTTGAAGAGTCCACAGTAAAAGGTGGTGACCTTTGGCGAAGTCCATGTGCATGTAGTAAGCTTTACAATCCCTAGCATTCCAGCCGCCAGTACAGGTAAAACCATGGTGCATTTACAGGGCGTTTTACAGATCTGACCGAAGTCCAGAAAGTGAAATTTGTATTAAACATACCTTGAAGAGTCCACAGTAAAAGGGTGGTGACCTTTGGCGAAGTCCATGTGCATGTAGTAGTAATGGTAACAATCCCTAGCATTCCAGCCGCCAGTACATGTAAAACCATGGTGCATTTACAGGGCGTTTTACAGATCTGACCGAAGTCCAGAAAGTGGAAATTTGTATTAAACATACCTTGAAGAGTCCACAGTAAAAAGGGTGGTGACCTTTGCGAAGTCCATGTGCATGTAGTAGTAATGGTAACAATCCCTAGCATTCCAGCCACCAGTACACGTAAAACCATGGTGCATTTACAGGGCGTTTTACAGATCTGACCGAAGTCCAGAAAGTGGAAATTTGTATTAAACATACCTTGAAGAGTCCACAGTAAAAGGGTGGTGACCTTTGGCGAAGTCCATGTGCATGTAGTAGTAATGTTACAATCCCTAGCATTCCAGCCGCCAGTACACGTAAAACCATGGTGCATTTACAGGGCGTTTTACAGATCTGACCGAAGTCCAGAAAGTGGAAATTTGTATTAAACATACCTTGAAGAGTCCACAGTAAAAGGGTGGTGACCTTTGGCGAAGTCCATGTGCATGTAGTAGTAATGGTAACAATCCCTAGCATTCCAGCCGCCAGTACACGTAAAACCATGGTGCATTTACAGGGCGTTTTACAGATCTGACCGAAGTCCAGAA
>BDSL01000397.1:0-22499 GCA_003116995.1 Yamagishiella unicocca | reverse complement strand
GGAGGCGCGAGCGGGAGGGCAGAGGCGGGGGGGAGGCGCGAGCGCAGCAAGCGCCACGGGGGGGCAAGCGGACGCAGGAGAGAGGGACCGGCAGCCGGCCCGGGCCACCCGGCGGGGCAGGGGCGGCAGCGGGGAGCGCAAGCGCAGGAGGACGCACGGGGGAGAGAGCAGGAGAGCGGGGGCAGGACGGGGGGGGGGAAGGGAGAGGGGAGGAGGAAGGAGAGCAGAGCGGCACCGGGGCAGCGCCCAAGAGGAGAGAGGCCAAAGACCGAGGAGGGCCACACGGCCCGCCCCCGCCACCAACGCCCGCCCGGCGCGGGGGGGCGGGGAGACGAGGAGAAGCAGGGGGGACAGGGGAGCAGGGCCGGGGGAAGACAGAGAAGGAAAGAACGGGGACACCAACGGGCGGCGGAACCACCGGCACGGGGAGGGCACAAGGGAGGGCCGGGACCAGCAGGGACCGCAGGGCAGGCGGAAGCGCACGAGGGGCGAACGGGGAAAGAGCAGGGGAGCGGAACACCGAGGAAGGAAGGACAGCGAAGGGCGCGGCCACAGGAGGCGGCACCGCGAAGCGAGGGAGCCGAGAGGAGCCAGACCAAAGAGGGAAGGGAGGAAGACACGGGGGGCAGAGAGGCAGGGCGCAGAGGCGGGAGGGAGCGCCAGCAAGGAGGGCGGCGGGGAGGGGGAGACCAGGGAGACACCACAAGAAAAACGCGGGAGCAGACAGACGGACAGGGCGGGCGCGGACGGGAGCAGCAGACAGGGGAGCAGGAGACACAACAGGCAGGGGGGCAGGAGGAGAGGAGGCGCCCCGCCGGGAGGGAGGCAAAGAGCACGCGCAAGGCGGGCAGCCGCACGGGGGCGGAAGCCGCGCCCACGCCCACGCCCGGGGCCGGGGACAGGGCCAGCCGGAAGAGGAAGGGGAGGCGAACAACCAAGGAACAGCGGAAGAGAGGGAGCAGGGGGAAGGCGACGGAACCGGGGCAGGCAAGAGGGAGGGGCGAAGAAGGGAACAGGAGGCCCCGCCGGAGGCAACGCAGCCCCAGCACGGGCCGCCGCCGGGGAGCCGGGCCCGCGGCCCCGGCCCCGGCCCGGGCCGGCCGGCCCCGCCCGCGGCCCCGGCCCCGGCCAGGAGGAAGAGGAGCAGGACCAGGCGGAGGCAAAGGGGGCCGAAGGGCCGGGAGGGCAGCCGGCCGCGGCCAAGCAGGGAGCAAACAGGGGGAAGCAAAGGGGGACAGAGGGCCAGCGAACAAGGGAAGAAGGCCAGGGAGGAGACCACGAGGAGCGAGAGGGGGCACGGAAGGAAGGAGAGCGGGGCCGCACGGCCGGGGGCGGGGGGGGGGGAGAAGGAAGGAGGCAGGGGCGAGGGCAGGAACCGACAAGCCAAACGCGGGGGCGGCAGGCGGGAGCAGAGCAGGCCAGGACGGAAGGGCAGCCGCACCGACCACCCGGAGGGCAGCGGACAAAGAAGGCCCAAGCGGCGCAAGGACACGCAGCACGCCCCGGGACAGAGCGGAGCAGGCCGCCGGGGGGACGGGGCCCAGGAGAGGGGCCGGGCGGGGCGCCCGGGAAGGAGAGGGAGCAGACCACAGACCGCCGCCAACCGCCGCCAACGCCGCCGGCAGGAAGGACCGCAAGGGAGGAGAAAAGGGGGGGGAGCAGGCCGCGGGGAAGGCGGGGGGGGAGGGGGGAAAACGGACCAGGGCGCGGGGGGGAAGGCCCGCACAGCAACAGCAGCGGCGCCAGGAGAAGGGCCGGCGAGGGGACGCGCAGGAGGCGGGAACAGCGCAGGGGGAACCAGAAGGGAACCACCCCGCGGGGGCGGCGAGGGGAAAAGAAGGGAGGGGAGGAGGGGGCAAACCGACGAGACCCACAGCAGGGGGAGAAGCAAGGCGGGCAGGACGGACCAGCACCCGCCGGACCGGAAGGGGAAGGGGAACGCGACCGGAGACAAGAGCGCCAGGCAGGGGGGAGAGGCGGCGGAGACCCGGGAAACAGCAGCGGCCGCGGGGCCGCCGGAGCGGAGGAGGACCAGCCGCACCAGCCCCAGCCCCGGGGGCGGAAGGCCCAGCCCCAGCCCCGGGGGCGGAAGGCCCAGCCCCAGCCCCAGGAGCGGAAGGCCCGGCCCAGCCCCGGGGCGGAAGGCCCCCCAGCCCCAGGGCGGAAGGCCCAGCCCCAGCCCCAGGAGCGGAAGGCCCGGCCCCAGGGGCGGGGCGACCAGGAGCGGAAGGCCCGGCCCCAGCCCAGGAGCGGAAGGCCCGGCCCCGGGCCCGGCGGCCCCAGGGCGGGCGCGGGGGGGGCGACCGGGAGCCAGCGGGGCGGCCCGACCGGGGGGGAAACGGCGGGGGGCGGAGGAAAGACGGCCCCAGGGGCGGGGCGACCAGGAGCGGAAGGCCCGGGCCCCAGGAGCGGAAGGCCCGGCGGCCCCAGGGCGGGGCGGGGGGGCGCGACCGGGAGCCAGCGGGGCGGCCCGACCGGGGGGAAACGGCGGGGGGAAGAGAGAAAGACGAGAGAGGGGGGACGACGGAGGGGGAGGGGGACAGGCGGGCG
Organism: Yamagishiella unicocca; assembly: GCA_003116995.1. Lineage (NCBI taxonomy): Eukaryota > Viridiplantae > Chlorophyta > Chlorophyceae > Chlamydomonadales > Volvocaceae > Yamagishiella > Yamagishiella unicocca. Next base: position 19,949 of record BDSL01000397.1, on the reverse strand, counting down.
GACGGAGGCGAGGGGGGGGGGCGGCGAAGCACCGGGGAGGCAGGCGCGGGGGGGAGCGGCGGGAGGGCAGGGAGGCCAGGGGGCGGCGGGGGCGGAGGGCGCGCGCGGGGGGGCGCGCGACGAGGGGCGGGCGGCGACGGGGGCGCGGGGCCGAGAGGCAAGGGGACGCGGGCGGGGGCGGGCCGGGGGCGGGGGGGGGGGAAGGACGCGGACGGAGGGCGGCGGGGGGCCGGGAGGAGCAGGGGGGGGCGGGGGCAAAGCCGCCGGGGGGGCGGAGCGGGAGGGCCCCCGGACCGGGGGCCCAACGGGCGCCGGGGGGAAAGGAGCAAGGGAGCGGGCGGGGAGGCGCCGGGGCGAGCGCGGCAGGGGACGGCGGACGGGGGGGCGCGGAAGAAAGGCAGGCACGGGCCCGGGACGGCGCCAGGGCCGGACGGGCCGGGCGAGGCCGCGGAAGCGGGGGGGACGGCGAGGAGCGGGGGCGGGAGCGGGAGCGGGAGCGGGAGGCGCGGGCAGGGGCGCGGGGCGCGGCGGGCAGGGGGACACGAGGGAAGACGGGGGGGGGCCGAAGCAAAGGCCGAGGCCGAGGCGGGCGCCGGGGCCGGGGCCGGGCGGCGCGGCGGGCGGGCGAGGGGGGGGAAGGCCCGGGAGGGAGGGGGGGCGCCGGGGCGAGACACAGGGACAGAGGCGGAGGCGGGGAGCGGGACAGCGGGAAAAGCGGCCCGGAGAGGGGAGCGGGGCGCCGCGGCGGCGACGACGCGGGAGAGGGGGCGACGCAGGGGCAGCAGAAAAAAGCCGGGAAGCACCCGAAACGCCGCGGCGGGGCCGCGGCGGCACAGCAGCAGCAGCAGCGGCGACGACGACGACGACGGCGCCGCGGCGGCCCGGCGGCGGCGGCGCCGGCGCCCCCACCACCAGCAGCGCCCCCAGGGGCGGGCGCCGCCCCGACCAGCAGGAGGAGAGCCGGGGCAGCCGGCCGCGCGGCCGCCGGGAGCGCGACGCCCGCCGCCGGCACCGGGGACCGGGGCAGGGAGCCACCAGCAGGCGCGGCGCGGCCGGGCCACCCGGCGGCGGCGGAGGCAGGGGCACGGCCGGGGGGAGGCCGGGCACCAGGAGGGGCACGGCGACGGCAGCCCGGCGCGGGACCCACAAGGCGGGGCCAGGGGCGCACCCCGCGGCGCAAGCGCCGCCGCCGCGGCCGCCGGGCGCCCCGGGAGGGGCGGGGCGGCCAGGCAAGAGCGGGGGGGGAGCAAAGACAACCAGGGCCCCAGGGCCAAGAAGAAAGACACGCGCAGCCCGCGCAGGAGGAACAGCGAAGCACGCAGCGCCCCGGCCGGCGCGGCGGGCGGGAGGGGCGGGGACGACGCAACAGGCGAACGCCACGGCACCGCACCGGCAGCCGGCGGCACCCGGGGCGGCCACACGAGGGACGCGCAGGGGCAAGGCCAGGGGAGCCACGGGCGGGCCGAGCAGGGAACGGAGGGGGACGAGACAAGCGGCCAAGGCACAAGGGGGGCGAGCGCCACAGCAGGGCCACGAACGGCCGCCGGCAGGGCGGGCAGCAGCACGGGGCACAGCGGCGCCAAGAACGGCGCAACCAGGAGCCCAAAGGGAAGCCAGCGCCGGCCGGCCCGCCGCCCCGGCGGCAGCGCCGCGGGGGGCGCGGACCACAGCCGGAACAGCGGGGCGGACGCGACAGCACGCGGGCCACCGGCCCCCAGCGCCACGGGCGAACGGCGCGCCGGACCACGCAGAACCGCAGCAAAGGCGCCCGCCGGCCAGGCGGGGGCCGGGGCGGCCACGAAGGCCGGCCCACGGACAGGAGCCGGCGCGCCGGGAAAGGAAGCACAGAGGAGCCGCCGCACGGGCAGGGCAGCAGCGGGCGGAAACACAGCAAACGCACGCCCAGGCAGGGCGGCACAGGGCGCCGGAGCCCAGGCACAGGCGGACGCGGCAGAAGCGGCAGGCGCCGGACGCGGCACACGACAGGCCGCGGCCAGCAAGGCAGCAGGCGGACCCCCAGGCAGCGCGGACAGCGCCGACCCAAAAAGCGCACGAGCCGGCAAGGCAACACCCAGCGCCGGCCAGGGCCGCGCCAGCAAGGCACCGGGAACACGCGGCAAACCAGCCGGGGCCAGCGCGCGGGGAAGACGCACGCGGCGGCGGCGGCGGGCGGCCGCGGGGGCGCCAACAGCGCCACCACAAGCGCGGGGGCCAGCGGGCGGGCGGCGGCGCAGCAGCAGCAGCAGCAGGAGGACCGCGGCGGCGGCGGCGGGGCGGCGGCACCAGCGCCGGGGCGGGGGGCAGCCAGCGGCCGCGCCGGGGGCCAGGGGCGGCAGCGGCGGGCCCAGGCGGCGGCGCCGAGGGACAGCAGGAGCGCAGCAAGACCACCGGCGCCGGGGAGGCGGCGGCCGCCGCAAGGGCGCCAGCAGCGGCAACCCCCGGGGGGGGGGGAACGGGGAGGCCGAAGGGGAGAGAGGACGGGGAGAAGGCAAACGGGAAGGGAAGGCACCAGCCGGAGAGAAGAAGGGCACAAGCGGACACGGCCACGGGGAGCGAACCACGCGGACCAGCCCGGCACCGGAGGCGGGCCAACAAGGAGACCCGGAAAGGGGGAAAGGCAGCGAGCGCCGCCGGAAGACGGGGGGAACCACGGGGCGGCGGGCCACGGCGGAAAGGGGGGAGGGCAAGGGGCGGCACAGGCAGAGAAAGGCACCAGCGCGGCGCAAGGGCGGGCGGACCAGCCGGAGACGGCGGAGCAGGACGAAAAAGCAGCCGAGACGACAGGAGGACGCCCGGAGGGCGGCCGGAGGGGGCGGGAAGAAACAGGCGAGGACACGGAAAGCCGGGACAGCGGGCAGGGAGAGGGCGACGGACCGAGAAGCGGGGGCGGACGGGGGCGGGAACGGGGGAGGGCACGGGGAGGCGGACAACGCACAGCGCGGCCAAAAGCGCGAAGCCGGGAGGGCCAGGGCCGGCACAACGAAAGGCGGAAGCGCAGGGGCAACGGGGGGCAGGCCAGGCGCGCCAGGGACACGGAGGAGGAGCGCGGCGGGGCAGGCGGCACGCCGGACAGGGCGAGGCCCAGCGCGCGCAGAACCCAGGGGCGGGCGAGCCACACCAAGGCCAGCAAAGGCCGGACCGCCACCGGCGGCAGGACCGGGCCGGGCCGGCGCAGGAGGGGAGGGAAGGCGCGGGGGGCGGCAAGGCGAGGAAGAGAGGCAGGGCGCGAAACGGGAGGGCGGCGCCAACCGGGACCGGCCACGGGACAGGCCCACGGGGCGACACGCGGAGGGGGCGGAACCACGGAGGGGGGCGCCACGGCGCCGCCGGGCGACGAAGCGGGACGCGCGACGCCAGCAGGCCAGGCGCAAAGAGCACGGGGCGAGAGAGCCACAGCGCACCCCAGCGGGGGGCGCGGGCGGCGGCGGCGGCGGCGGCGGCGGCGGGGGAGACCAGCGGAGGAGCAGCAGCAGCAAGAGGAGAGGGGGAGCCGCCAGGGCCGCCAGGACGACGGCACGGGACGCCGCGGCGGGGGAGGACGACGGCGGCGGCACCGCCCGCGGCCGGGGCGGCCAGGGCAGCAGCAGCAGCGGAGCCGCCACCGGGAGCCGCCACGGCCACGAAAGCGGCAGCAAGCGCCGGGGGGGGGACGGGGGCGCCACCGCGGCCAAGGCCAGCGCCGGAGCGGGCGCCAGCGGGGCCACCAGCGGCGGGAAACAACACGGCAAGGGACACAGCCAGAGACAACACGGCAGCAGCGCAGGGAAGAGGAAGACAAAAGGCACAAAAGAACAGCGGGGGGCCACGACGACGGACAAAGGGCAGGGCGAGCCACGCACGACGCGCGACGCGCGACGCGCGCGCGCCCGACGCGGGACGGGACGCACCAGGCCCGGAGCGGCGGCCGGAGGCGGGGCCGCAAGGGCGGCCGCCCGCAGGGCCGCGAAGCGCGCGGCGGCGCCGACAAGGAAGACAGGAGCGGAGAACGGGGAGGGGCCGCCGGGGGCGAAACACAGGGGCACGGGGGGGAGAAGCCAAAGGGGGGGGGGAGCCAAAAGAGGGGCAGCGACGCGGGGAGACGGCCAGGGGCAAGCAGGGCGGGGGGGGGGGACAGACGGGGGGCGGGGGGCAGACCCGGCGGGCGACAGGGAGGAACGACGCAGGGCAAGCGAGGGGGGCCGGGGGGAGGCGGGGGGGGCAGGGCCGGGAAACAGCGGGGGAGGGAGGGACACAGCAGGGGGAGGCGCAGCACCGGCCGCAAGAAGACACGGCGACACGGGCGAGGACACGGACCAGAAGCAGGCACGGGGAAGCCAGCAAGGGAGGGCAGAGGGCGGGGAAACCCCAGACGCGGCAGCGCCGGGAGGGGCGCCAGCAGGGGCGGCCGGCGACCACAAAGGCCGGCGAGCAGGGAGGGACGGCCGGGGGGAAGGGGGGGAGAGAGCGGGGGACAGACACAGGCGGAAAGACACAGGAACGAACACGCCCCCCCCCCACCCCCAAAAACCCAACCCGAGGACGGCGCAAGGGGCACGGACCGGCAGGGGGGGCAGCCGGGCAAGGCCCGGGCAAGGAGGCGGGAAGGGAGAAGGGGGGGCCGGCGGGGGGCAGCGCAGCCCCGCCCAGAAGGAGGACACAGGCGGACCCCCAACAGCCGGGCAGCAAGCCCCGGCAGGGAAGAACAACAAGGCCGGACAGGGAAGAACAAGACAAGACAGCACGCGCGAGCGAAGGCGGGCGCGAAGGAGGCGCCAAAGGAAGGAGAGAGCGGACCGGCCGCACAGCCGCCCAGACAAGCGGGGGGCCGGGGAAGCGGGAGGCAGGGGGCGCAAGGGGGGCGGCGGGCAGGACGCAGCGGAGAGACGAGGGAAGGGGCAAGGACGCGCGAAGCCGGCGGCACCGGGGGGGCGGCGACCGCCCAGCCAACAGGCAGGACGCCAGACAGGGCGGCGGCCGGAAGGAACGGCCGACACACAGAAAAGGGGCAAACCCGGCGAGGGAGAGAGGAACGGCACGCCCCGGCCGAGCCCCGCCCGAGCCCCGCCCGAGAAGCAAACCCCGCGCGGCACAGCCGACCGGCCGAGACCGGCGCCAAGGGCAGCCAGCAAAGGAGGGGGACGGAGGAACGCGGCGGAAGACACCAAGACAGAGAAGAGAAGGGCCAGAGAAGCGGCGGGAAGACAGCCAGACGCGCCAGCAGGGCCCGCCCCACCGCGGCAGGGCCGCGGCAAGGAAGAAGGGGACGGAGGGCAAGGGAGCGGAGGACAGGGAAACGGAGCAAGACGGCGGGCAAGCAGGGGAAAGGCGGACCGAGCACGAAGGCAAGAGAGGGCCCACCAGCAGCACGGCGCGAGCAGCCGGCGCGGGAGGGGGAGGGAGAGAGGGAAGCCGAGGCGGGGCCGGAGGCGGAGGCGGAGGCGGAGGCGGAGCCGGAGCCGGAGCCGGAGCCGGGGCGGCGGGGGCGCCAGCCGCGGGGGGGCGCGCCACCGACCAGCGAGCAAGGCGGCCGCAAAGGCGGCGAAGAAGGGGAACACGAAGGGAGAGAGGGGCAAGGCGCGGCGGAGCGGGGGCGGGGAGGGCCAAACAGGCACCGCACAGCGGGGGGCGCGCGGCGGGGACGGGGGACACGGGCAGCAACGCGCAGAGGCCCGAGGCGAGGCGGGAGCCGGGCCGGCGGGGAAGGAAGGACGGGGGGGAGCGCGCGCACAGAGGGGGCGCGGAGGCCGGGGGGAGGGGGAGGGAAACCGGACGCCGAAAGGCGAGGCAGACCGGCAGCGCGCGCAGGAGGACAGGGGGGCAGACGGGAACAAAAGCGCGGACACCGAGAGAGGAGACGCGCAGGACGCAGGGCAAGGAAGGCGCAGGGCAAGACGCACCGGACCGGCCGACGAGCGCCACCAGGCCACGACAGGGGCAACCGAACAAACGGAGAGGACGACGAGGGGGGAACAAAGGCAAGAGGGGGAGCGGAGGCACGGACAGCACGCGAGACAGACACCGACACACACAGACACACACACACACACGAACAGAGAAACGCAGGCGAGGCGGGAACACGACGGCGGGGCGCGGGAGCAAAGAAAGCAGGAACGGGAGCGAAGCAGGAACGGGACGGGAGCAAAGCAGGGACGGGACAGGAGGGAGGAAGGAACGGGGCGCCGGAGCGAAGCACGAGCCGAACCGAAGCACGGAGCGAGAGGGGGGCGGCGGGGGGGGGCCGACGGACGGGGCAGAGGGACGAGCGAGGAAGACCGGGGAGGGCGAGGCAGGGGGGGGGGGGGGAGGGGAGAAACACGGACGAAGGAGCGGGGGACGCGGAGGAGGGGGGCGGGGGAGAAACACGGCACCGGACAGGGGGGCCAAGGCAGGGGAGGGCGGAAGACGAGGAGGAGCAGAGCGAGGGACGGCCCGGGAGCCGGAGAGCAAGCCCAGAGGGGACAGCCCGGGCGGGGGCAGCCCAACCAAACAGGGGGAACGCCGAAGACACCGCAAAGCAAGGCGAGCGCGGGCCCGCGACGGGGCAAGCGAGGACGAGAGCCAGGAGGAGGGCGGCCACCAGCAGCCGGAGGGACGGGAGAACACAGCGGGGAGCCAGGGGCGGCGGCCGGGGGGCCGGGGGACAGCCGGCGCAGGGCGGACCACCGCCGAGAGGGCCGGAGGCGCACGAGGCGACGGACGCAAGGGGGCGACAGCACGGGCCCGCCGGGCCCAGCCGCGGAGCCCACGCCGAGCCCCGCACCGCCGAGGCGACCAGACCCAGCCCGCGGGCGGCGGGGGCCCGCGACAGCACGCGGCCCGCCGGGCCCAGCCGCGCAGCCCACGCCGAGCCCCGCACCACCGAGACCAGCAGACCCAGCCCGCGGGCGGCGGGGGCCCGCGACAGCACGCGGCCCGCCGGGCCCGGCCGCGCAGCCCACGCCGAGCCCCGCACCACCGAGACCAGCAGACCCAGCCCGCGGGCGGCGGGGGCCCGCGACAGCACGCGGCCCGCCGGGCCCGGCCGCGCAGCCCACGCCGAGCCCCGCACCACCGAGACCAGCAGACCCAGCCCGCGGGCGGCGGGGGCCCGCGACAGCACGCGGCCCGCCGGGCCCGGCCGCGCAGCCCACCGCCGAGCCCCGCACCACCGAGACCAGCAGACCCAGCCCGCGGGCGGCGGGGGCCCGCGACAGCACGCGGCCCGCCGGGCCCGGCCGCGCAGCCCACGCCGAGCCCCGCACCACCGAGACCAGCAGACCCAGCCCGCGGGCGGCGGGGGCCCGCCCCCCCCCCCCCCCCCCCCCCCCCCCACCACCGCCCCCCCCCGCGGCGGGGGGCGACAGCACGCGGCCCGCCGGGCCCGGCCGCGCAGCCCACGCCGAGCCCCGCACCACCGAGACCAGCAGACCCAGCCCACGGGCGGGGGGGCCCGCGACAGCACGCGGCCCGCCGGGCCCGGCCGCGCAGCCCACGCCGAGCCCCGCACCACCGAGGGGGCAGACCCAGCCCGCGGGCGGCGGGGGCCGCGACAGCACGCGGCCCGCCGGGCCCGGCCGCGGAGCCCACGCGGAGGCCCGGACCACCGAGGCCAGCGCGCCCCGCCACCCCCGCAGCACGGGAGCGGCGCGCCGCCAACACGACCGGCCGCCGCAGAACAGGCAAGCGGGGAGACGGCCCCCCGGGGCGGCCGGGGGACGCCAGGAGAAGGGCGGCGGCAGGGGAGAAGCCGCCCCCCCGGCCGGGGCGGGGCCGGAGAGAGGGCAAGGGGGACGGGAGGGGGGCCCCAACAAGCGCGGCGGCCAGCGGCAACCGGAGGGGGGCGACAGCAGGGACGCGCCAGGCGGCAAGGGGGCCACCGCGGACGGCACCAGCGGAGCGGGGGACGGGGGGCGGAGGGACGGGCCAGGACACGGACGGAGGGCCCCAGGGCAAGGGGCGCGCCCGGCACAGCGGCGGCGCCGGCACCCAGGCGCGCAACGGCAGCGGCAACCGCCGGCACGGGGAAGGGGCAGAAAAGGGGCCGGAACGGCGGGGGGCGGAACGGGGGCCAGGGGACCGGGGGGGCACGGGAAGCGCGGGCCAAAGCGGGCAGAGCGGGGACGGACCCAGCGGAGACCCCGAGCGGGGAAGGAACAGGGGAGCGGAACCCGCACGGAAGCAAAGAAGCGCGGGCCGCGCGGACGGGAGGGAGCGAGAAAGGGCCAAGGAGAGCGCCACGGGGAGACCAAGGACGGGAAGGGGGCCCGGGCGCCACCGGCGCGGCGGGGGGGAACAACGGAGAGGCGGGACCGGGCGGGGGCCGGCGCGCCCGGCAGCAGGAGCCCGGACAGCGGGGCAACCGCCGGCGGGGACCAGCCACCGGGGAGCGCCGCAAGCCGGGGGCCAGGACAGGGGCCGGGGCAGGGCAAGCGGGGGCGGCACAAGGACGACGGCAGCGGGGAAGCCGGAGGCGGCACAGCACCGAGGGCCGCAGGGGGGGAGGGAGCCGAGGCGGGCAGCCAAAACCAGCGAAGCCAACAGGGCAACAGCGGACGCGGGGGGAAGGGGGCCAGCCAGGGGCCCAGCCAGGGCCGACGGCAAGCACGGGCGGGCCGAGCAAGGACGAAAGGGGGGGGGGGGGGGGGGGGCAGAGGGGGGGCGGGAAGGAAGGGGGGAGGGGGGGAGGAGAGGCACGAGGCGCGCCGGGAGGCAGGAGGGGCCCCGCCGGCAGACCCAGCCCGCGGGCGGCGGGGGCCCGCGACAGCACGCGGCCCGGGGGGCCCGGCCGCGGAGCCCACGCCGAGCCCCGCACCACCGAGGGGGGCAGACCCAGCCGGCGGGCGGCAGGGAGAAGGGACGGCACGCGGCCCGCCCACCAACCCACCGGGGCCGGGAGCGCGAGCGGGAGGCGGAGAAGCGGCGCCGGGCGGGGGAGGGGAAGGACGGGACCCGAAACCGGGGAGGGAGACGGCACCAGGGGCGCGGGCGCCCGCAACGGCGCGGAGAGCCGGGGGGGCAACGCGAGAAGAGCGACCAGGGGGGCAGCCGGAGCGGGGGCCGACGGGGCCCACGGGCGGGGCGGCCGCAGGGACGGCAGGACACGGCGGCCGGAAGGGAGGACCGACAGGACGGGCGGAACGGGGCGCCGGGCCAGGGGGAACGCCACAAAGGGGACCCAGAGCGCCGGGGGGCGGAAGAGCGCCAGGGACAGGGCGGGGGGGGCACGAGGGGGACGGAAAGCAGGAGCCAAGGAACCGAGAGAGGACACCAAGGCAAGCCCGCAGCGACGCGGCACGGAGGGCCGGAAGGCCCGGCGCACGCGGCAGGGCGACCGGGCGAGGGCACCAAGCCGGGAAGGGGGCCGCCGGGGGGCGAGAGGGGACAAGACCGGGCAACGACGGCCGCGGGGCGCACAGCCCGACCCGGGCGCGGAACGGGGCGGGGGGGAGCGGCGGGGGCGCCAGAGACGGGGGGAAGGGAGCGCCCAGCGGAGAAAAAAGGCGACGGAAAGGCCCGGGAAAGGGGGGCCGGGGCGGAGGAGCGGGGGCAGGGCCAGCCCCAGCGGAGGGGGGGCAGCCCCAGCGGAGGGGGGGGCAGCCCCAGCGGAGGGGGGGGCAGCCCCAGCGGAGGGGGGGGCAGCCCCAGCGGAGGGGGGGCCGGCCCCAGCGGAGGGGAGGGCAGCCCCAGCGGCAGGGGCCGCAAAGGGGGACGGGGGGCGGCCAGCAGGACGGGACGGGCCAGCGCGACCAGCCAAGAGGGGCCGCGGCCGGAGGACGGAAGGGAACCGCGCCCAGGGCCCAGCGGGGGCGCCGGGCGGGGCGGGCGCCGAAGGCGGCGGGCCAGGAAGCCCGGAGGGCGCGGGGAAGGCGGCAGGGGCGGCAAAGGAGCACGGCGGGCGGCCAGCAGGACGGGACGGGCCAGCGCCACCAGCCAAGACGGGCGGCGGCCGGAGGAAGGAAGGGAAGCGCGCCCGGGGGCCAGCGGGGGCGCCGGGCAGGGCGGGCGCCAAAGCCGGCGGGCCAGGAAAACCGGAGGGGGCGGGGAAGGCGGCAGGGGCCGCAAAGGGGGACGGCGGGCGGCCAGCAGGACGGGACGGGCCAGCGCCACCAGCCAAGACGGGCCGCGGCGGGAGGACGGAAGGGAACCGCGCCCGGGGCCAGCGGGGGCGCCGGGCAGGGCGGGCGCCGAAGCCGGCGGGCCAGGAAACCCGGAGGGGGCGGCGCCAGCGGCAGGGGCCGCAAAGGGGGACGGCGGGCGGCCAGCAGACCGGGACGGGCCAGCGCCAGCAGCCAAGACGGGCCGCGGCGGGAGGAAGGAAGGGAAGCGCGCCCAGGGCCCAGCGGGGGCGCCGGGCGGGGCGGGCGCCGAAGCCGGCGGGCCAGGAAACCCGGAGGGGGCGGCGCCAGCGGCAGGGGCCGCAAAGGGGGACGGCGGGCGGCCAGCAGGACGGGACGGGCCAGCGCCAGCAGCCAAGACGGGCCGCGGCGGGAGGAAGGAAGGGAAGCGCGCCCAGGGCCCAGCGGGGGCGCCCGGCGGGGCGGGCGCGGAAGGCGGGGGGCCAGGAAACCCGGAGGGGGCGGCGCCAGCGGCAGGGGCCGCAAAGGGGGACGGCGGGCGGCCAGCAGGACGGGACGGGCCAGCGCCAGCAGGCAAGACGGGAGGCGGCCACGGAGACGAGGGGGCGGGCAGGGGGGAAGCCACGGAGGAACAGCGGGCAGGGAGGGACAGCCACGGAGACGGGGGCGGGAGCAAGGCAACGGAAAGCAGCGGAGGGGAGCAAGAGCCGCCGGGGGCGAGCCCCGGGGGGGGAGGCCACGCGACAAAGGGGGGGCCCCCAGGCGGCGGGCAGGCCAGGGGGCGCGGGGGGGGACGCCCGAGGGCCCCAGAGGAGGGGAAGGAACGGGGCCAAGGGCAGGCCCGGGAGGAGAGCGCACGGGGCGCGGGAGGGACCGAAGCCCAGCACCAACGGAGCGCAGGCCGGGAAGACGGCGCACAGCGCGGGCAAGCACAGCACAGCGGGCCAGCGGAACCGAGCGGGCCCGGGCAGGCAGCCCACCAAGGGGGAGGAGCGGGCGAAGCAGGAGGGGAGCCGGGGAGACAAGGAGCGGCCGGCGGGGGGCACGGGCGAGGCGGGGGCGGAGGGCCGGGGCAGGGAGCGGGGCGGAAGGGGGAGCGGGGGGGGACAGCGGAGACCACCAGAAAGGGCCCACGGAACGGGGCGCCGGGGGGAGAAGCACGCACAAGGAGGAAGGGGAGCCGCCCGGGAACAGGAGGGCCGAAGCGGACGGCGGCCGCCCAGGCCGCCCAGAGCGAGGGGGAGGGAAGGAGGGAGGGGGCCCAGGGCAGGGGCACGACGGGGCGCGGCCCGCACAGCAGGAGGGGGGGGGGAGGGCGGGCGGGGCGCGGGGGAGGGGGGCAAGGAGGGGAGGGCAGGACCAGCAGAGCAGGGCGGGACGGGCGAGGGGGGGGAGGCAGGGGGGAGGGGGGGGGAGGGCAGGGCGGGGGGGGGCAGCAGCGCAGAGCAAAGAACACCCCCAGCGCACAGGCAAAGAACACCCCAGCGGACAGGCGGGGGGCGGAGCGGGACAGCACACAGGCGCACGCGCGGGGAGGGGGACAAGAGGCCACGGGGCCCCGCGGGCGGGGGGAGGGAGGCAGCGCCGCAGGGGCGCCAGCAACGGACACCCCCGCGGGGGAAGCCGCCGCAGGGGCCGGAGGAAAAAGAGGGGGAGGAGCAGGGAGGGAGGGAGGCGAAACGACGGGAAAGGGCGAAACCCGGAAAGAAACAGGAAGAACACAGCGACCGGCGAAGCAACAGCCCCAGAAACAGGCGAAAAAAACCCGGGAGGGGGGGGGGGGGCGAGGCGCGGGACGAGCGGGGGAGGACAGAGGAAAGACGCCCCAGAACAGCCAGCCACCGGGCAAACGAGCAAAGGCGCGGACAAGACCCGAGGGGCAGGGAACGGAGGAGACGGAGGGCACGAGCAAGGAAGGCAGGGGGGCGACAGACACAGCAAGGGGCGCCACACCGGACACCACCCGGAACGGGGAAGGGGGCAGGAACAGCAGGGGGAACAAGCGGGCGGGGGCAGGGGGGGGCGGCGACGGCCCGGGCGACACGAAGACACCGCCGGCAGGGGGGGCCGGACAGCGGGGGGGGCCAGGGGAGGAAAGAGCGGACAGAGGGGGAAGGGACCAGGCGGAAGAGGCCCAACAGACAGGACGCAAACGGACGAAGCAGGCGGGCGAGGGAAAACAGAGGAGCGAACCGCGCAAGGAAAGGGGGGGCACCGAGCACCGGACCAGGGCCGCGACGGGAGGGGCGGGGCCAGGCGCGGCGCCGGAGGGGGCCAGGAGGGGGCCAGCCGCAGCGGCGGCAGGGCCAGACAGGCGCGACGCAGCGGGGAGAGGGGGCACCACGAGCGAGGCAAGAGGGGAGACAAGGGGGGCAAGGGCCAGAACGCAAGGCGAAGGGCCAGGGCCGGGGCGCGGGCGAGCCCGCGCGCAAGCGGCGCCCACCGCGAGGGGAAAGAGCCCCAAGGGACGCGGGCGGAAGCGCCCAGAGGGCGCGAGAAGGAGGCAAGGGGAAAGAGAGGCAGAGCAAGCGGAGGCGGGGCCGAGGCAAGGGAAGGGAGGGACCCGGACGGCCGGGAGGGCGGAGCGGGCCGGAACAAACGGCCCACAAAAAGCCCACGGGGAAGGGGAGAGGGGAAAGCAAGAGGGACAAAGCAGACCGGCAGCCAGGAACACGACAAGGGAACAAGCCGGGGGGCGAGGAAAACGGACGACAGGGGAGGGCAACGCGGGCAGGGAAACGGGGGGGCGCGGCAGGGGCAGGCGGGGGACACGGAAGGGGCACAGAGAGAGGGCAGAGAGACGGGGGGCCGCGGCAAGGACGCCCCAGAGCCGCAGAAGAAGGGCGAAGAACCCAAGACGGCGCCGCGGGACGCCGGGGACGCCGACGGCACCACGGGGACCGCGGGGACACGCGGGCGGGGGACAGACGACACGGGGCAGGAGGAGAGACAAGCAGACAACGGGGAAGCAGGGAGGGGGAGCAGAGGGACGACGGCAGGGACACGCAGCGGGCAGCCGGGGGCGGGGCAGAGGGGGGCGGAGCACGGCAGCAAACGGGGGCAGAGAGCAACAGCGCAGACGGAACGAGGGAGGGACAGGGAAACGGGAGGCCGAAGCCGGAGGGCGGCGCCAGGCGGGAAGGCAGAAAGGGGCGCCAAGCGGGGAGGCGCGGCAGCAAGCAGGGCAGAGGGACGGGGCAAGCGGAGCGAGCAGAGCACAACGGGGGACAACGGGGGACAGCGGAAGCGCAAGAAGCGAAACGGGCGACAGGGGGGACGAACCGCCGACCAACGGACGGCACCACAGGGGGCAGGAGCCCGGGGGCGGGGGGGAGGCGAGGCGGGCGGGGCGGACACGGGAGGGAGAGCCGGGCGGGGAGGGGAAGAGGCGGGCAGGGAAGCCGCGCAGGAGGAGGGGGAAGGCGCAGGCGCAGCAGGCGGGCGAGGCAGGGCCGGACAGAACGGGAAGGAAGGCGACAGCGGGGCGGGAGAAGCGAGACAAAAAGCGGGGGGGGACGGGAGAAGAGGGAGGGGGCGGCCAGAGGGGCGGAGACAAGCGACGCCGGACAGAACCACGGGCGCAGGGAACAACGCGAGGGGCAGAAGCCAGGAAGAAGACCAGAGGAGACGAGGAGCCGGGAGGGGCCACCAAGAGAGGGGGAGGAGACGAGGCGAGGGGGGAAAGCAGGAGGAGGAGGGGGGCCAGCGGGACAGGGGCCGAGCGACCGGCAGCGCACGAGCGGGGGCGAGGGCGGACACAGAGGAGGGGCCAGGGCCAGCGGAGGAAGCGGGGAGGGGAGGGAGCGGGCCGGAAGGAGGACAGAGGGGGACCGACCCCACACGGGGAACGGCCAACAGCAAGCGCGACCCGCGGGCCACCCCCCGGCACCCGCGACCCCCCCCCGAGGGCACGGAGAGGGCGACGGCGACAAGGAGGGGGGGGGGGAGGGGGCAGGGGGGGGAACGAGGGGCGAGGGGGGAGGGGGGGCCAGAGGCGCAGGAGAGGGGGGAGGCAAGGAGCGCCCCACCGCCCAGCCCGCCCCGGCGGCCCGCCGACGACCGCCAGCCGGGCGGCCAGCCAGGCCACCGCCCCCAACGGCACCCCGGCGGCCACCCGGGGGGAGGCCCCGGGCGCCACCGGCACCCCCGCGGCGCCCGCCACCGCCAACCCCGCCACCGACCCCCCGGCGGCCCCGCCACCACCCCCACCCCAGCCGCCGCCGGCCAGCCCGCCGCCACCACCACCGCCCAGCCCGCCCCCGCCGCCACGGGCCAGCCCGCCCCCGCCGCCGCCAACCAGCCCGGCGCCACCACCACCACCCAGCCCGACCCCGCGGCCACCGCGACCGGGGCGAGGAGCGGCACGGCACCCGGGCACGGGCAGCACGGGACGGGGCCGCGGACCGGGGGGAGGAGCGGCACGAGCCGGGGCAACCCGAGGCACCGAGCCCAGCGCCACCCAGAGCCGCCGGGGCCGGAGGGGGCCAGCCCGGGCGGCCGACCCGCGCGGGGGCGCAACAAAGGGGGGGCACGGGAGAGGGGGGCGGGCAAGAACGGCGGGCGGACAAGGACAGGCAGGCAGGCGGGGGGGCGGCAGCAGCGCAGCCAGGGCGCCGGGGGAAGCACCACGCAAGGGACCGCACCACGCGAAAGAAGAGAGCGGGGAGAACAGGAAGGACAGGGCCGGGACAGGCAGAGGGCGGGGGAGGGAGCACACGCGGAGGGGCGGGCGGCGGCAGAGGGGCGGCAGCGCCGGGAGGCAAGGGGCAACGGGGAAGAGGGACAAAGGGGCCAAGAGGGGGGAGAACAGAGAAAGGCGGGGAAGCGCCGAGGGCGAGGCCGGGACGGCGGACGGCGCGGCCAGGACGACACAGACGGAGGCCGGGACGAGCAGGGAACCCGCGGGGGCAGGGGACCAGGCGCGGGAGCAAAACAAGGAAGGAGACAAGAGAAGACGAGGAGCAGAGGAGGGGCACGAAGGGAGGCGAGCGGAACAGCAAGGGCGACGGCGGGGGGGACGGCGGCAGGCAGGCGCGAAAGGCCAGGGGGGAGGGAGAGCGGAGGCGGGGGAAACGCAACGACGCAAAGGCCACGCGGGAGGGGGCAAGAGACAGAGGGGGGGCGGGAGCGCAAGGGGCGCACACAACGAGGGGCGCGACGGCGAAGACGGGGCGGGAGGAGGGCCCAAGAAGGCAAGCCCAAAGAACAGCGGCGACAGGACAGGCAAAAGGACAACACCCAAGGGGCAGCAGGGGCGGGGCCGACGGCGAGAAGAGGGGGAGCCGGGCGGACGGACGGGAGGGCCCGGGGGGGGAGGAAGGCAGCGGGCGAGAGCGCGGGGGAGCGAAGAGAAGGAACGCGGACGCCGGAAAGGCCGGCCGGCAGGAGGGAGGCAAGCGGCAGGGGGAGCGGGAGCGGCGCAGGAACAACAGGACGAGCGAAGCCGAGCAGGAGGCCGGCAGCAAGGAAAAAAGGCCGGAACGGGAGCCCAGGGGCCAGGAAAGGGGGAACCGGGGGGACGGGGGCGGGCCCAAGAAGCCCGGGGGGAAGAAGCGGCAGGGGGGGGCGGGGAGGGAAACGGGGGGGCCAGGGAGGAGGGGAGGAGGGAGGCAGGGACGGGGGCAGGCAGGAGCGAGAGAAGAAGCGGGGGGCGGGGGCAGCAGAACCCGCAAGCAGGGCCGGGGGGAGGGCAGGGCAGCCGCGGCGGGGGCGGCCAGAGACGGCGAGGGCACAGCCCCCAGCGACAACGACGGCCGGGGGGGCAGGGAGGGGAGCAGGGGGAGGGCAGACGGAGGGGGGAGGGCGGGGCGGGGCAGGGAGAGGGGGGCAGGGCGGGGGGCGAGGGAAACCCGGGGAGGGCCGAAAAAAAGCGGGGAAAACAGAAGGGGGAGAGGCAGGCGGGAGAACGGGGGGGGGGAGACGAAAGCCGAAGGGCGGAAGAGGACCGGGGGCGGCGAAGCGAGAGCGGCGAGGCGAGACGAAAGGAAGCGAGGACCCGGCGCGACGCAGGGAAAGGGGGCGCAGAACCGGGGGGGGCGCGAGCAGGAGAAAGGGGGGAGGGGAGGCGCGAGGGGAGAGCGGACAGCGCGGGCCGGGCCCAGGCCCAGGCCGAGGCGGAGGCCCAGGCCCGACCCACCCGAAGACCGACCAGAGGCGGGAGGAAGCCGGGCAGGACCAGAGAAGGGCCGCGGGCGGCCAGGAGAGGAGGCCGAAGCCGCGCCGCGCCGCCAGGGGGGACGCGAAAGCCCAGACGCAGGGCCCGACGCCCGCAGACAAGAACGCAACGACGAGCAAAAAACGACCAGAACAGAGGCCCAACCCAGCGGCGGAACGCACCGGACCAGGGCCCAGAGCGGGGGGGGAAGGCGGGCGACGCGAAGCAGGCGGGCAAGGGGCAGCAGGGGGCGGGAGGAACAACAGCCAGGCGCGGAGCGGGGGGACAGGGGGCCAAGCAACGAAGAGGCCCCAGCGGCGCGGCGAAAGAGGCGGAGGCAGGAAAGGGGAGGACGGAGAGACGGGGAGAGGGGGACGCGGGCGGGGACGGCGGCGGACGGCGGGGGACGGCGGAGGCCGGGAGGACGGAGGGAGGAAGGGAGAAAAGAGGGGGCGGGAAGAGGCGGGACAGGGGGGCAAGGCGAGCAGGCGAGGAGACGGGAGACCGGGGGGAGGCAGGGCGCGGGCCGGGCGGGGCGGAGCCCCACAGCACGGCCACAGCGAGGACGGCGCCGCCACAGGGCGACGCCGGCGGCGAGGGACGCGGGGGAGAGCGGCGGGCCGGGCGGGGAGGGGGAGAAGGGGCGGGGGGAGGAGACAGGGGGCGAAGGGCGGGGGCGCGGGGGGCGAAGGGGCGGGGGGGCGGAGAGCGGGGCGGCGGGAACAGGGGCCGAGGGGGGGCGGGCGCGGGGGGGGGGGGGGGGGCGGGGAGGGGGCGGAGGGGCGAGCGCGGGAGGAGGGGCGGAGGGAGGGAGGGGGCGCGGAGGGAGGCCGGCGGCGGAGGACAAGGGCGGGGGACGCGGGGGCGACGGCGGCGGGCGCGGGCCGCCGGGACGGCGGCGGGGCGCCGGGGCGGGGGGCGGCGGCGGCGGGGGCGGCGGGACGCGGGGGGGGGGGCGGGGGCGGCGGGACGCCGGGGCGGGGGCGGCGGCGGGGCGGGGGGGGGGGGAGGGCCACCGACGAACCACGGAAGGCGCGACGACACCGGGCGGGGGGAGGGCGGCGCGCCCGGGCCCAAGCAAACAAGGAAACCGGCGGCGCCCCGCGGGACGCACACCGGCGGACAGGAGGCAGGCAGCAGGGGGAGGACAAGCGCGGCACCAGCAGGAGCAAGGGCGGGGGAGGGCGCGGAAGGAAGGGGGGGGAAGCCCGACCGAGCCGGGGGGGGAGGGAGGCGCAGGCGGGCCCCGGGGGCGGGCAGGCCGGGGGAACCAGGGCGGCCAGCAAAAGCGGCACAGGCCCGCACAGCGGGGGGGACGGGGCGGCAACAGCAACGACGCCCGACGAGGGAAGGAGGGGCAGCGGGAGGAAAAGGAGCAGCGGGAGGGGGGGCGGAGGGGGCGCGGGGCCGGAGGAGGCAGAGCGGGAGCCCCGCCGGGCCCGGGGGGGAGGGAGGCGCAGGCGGGCCCCGGGGCGGGCAGGCCGGGGGAACCAGGGCGGCCAGCAAAAGCGGCACAGGCCCGCACAGCGGGGGGGACGGGGCGGCAACAGCAACGACGCCCGACGAGGGAAGGAGGGGCAGCGGGAGGAAAAGGAGCAGCGGGAGGGGGGGCGGAGGGGCGCGGGGGCCGGAGGAGGCAGAGCGGGAGCCCCGCCGGGCCCGGGGGGGAGGGAGGCGCAGGCGGGCCCCGGGGGCGGGCAGGCCGGGGGAACCAGGGCGGCCAGCAAAAGCGGCACAGGCCCGCACAGCGGGGGGGACGGGGCGGCAACAGCAACGACGCCCGACGAGGAAGGAGGGGCAGCGGGAGGAAAAGGAGCAGCGGGAGGGGGGGCGGAGGGGGCGCGGGGGCCGGAGGAGGCAGAGCGGGAGCCCCGCCGGGCCCGGGGGGGGAGGGAGGCGCAGGCGGGCCCCGGGGCGGGCAGGCCGGGGGAACCAGGGCGGCCAGCAAAAGCGGCACAGGCCCGCACAGCGGGGGGGACGGGGCGGCAACAGCAACGACGCCCGACGAGGGAAGGAGGGGCAGCGGGAGGAAAAGGAGCAGCGGGAGGGGGGGCGGAGGGGGCGCGGGGGCCGGAGGAGGCAGAGCGGGAGCCCCGCCGGGCCCGGGGGGGAGGGAGGCGCAGGCGGGCCCCGGGGGCGGGCAGGCCGGGGGAACCAGGGCGGCCAGCAAAAGCGGCACAGGCCCGCACAGCGGGGGGGACGGGGCGGCAACAGCAACGACGCCCGACGAGGGAAGGAGGGGCAGCGGGAGGAAAAGGAGCAGCGGGAGGGGGGGGCGGAGGGGGCGCGGGGGCCGGAGGAGGCAGAGCGGGAGCCCCGCCGGGCCCGGGGGGGGAGGGAGGCGCAGGCGGGCCCCGGGGGCGGGCAGGCCGGGGGAACCAGGGCGGCCAGCAAAAGCGGCACAGGCCCGCACAGCGGGGGGGACGGGGCGGCAACAGCAACGACGCCCGACGAGGGAAGGAGGGGCAGCGGGAGGAAAAGGAGCAGCGGGAGGGGGGGCGGAGGGGGCGCGGGGGCCGGAGGAGGCAGAGCGGGAGCCCCGCCGGGCCCGGGGGGGGAGGGAGGCGCAGGCGGGCCCCGGGGGCGGGCAGGCCGGGGGAACCAGGGCGGCCAGCAAAAGCGGCACAGGCCCGCACAGCGGGGGGACGGGGCGGCAACAGCAACGACGCCCGACGAGGGAAGGAGGGGCAGCGGGAGGAAAAGGAGCAGCAGGCAGCCGCACAGAACGGGCCGGGCGCGCGGGCGCCAGGGAGCAGAGGGGGCGGGCGCAGCGCAGCGCAGCGGGCGGGGGGGCGGAGGAGGCGGGCGGGAGGGAGCAGCGGGGGGGGGCGGGGCGGAAAGGCGGCAGCGGCGCAGAAGGGCGCGGGGGCCCGGGGCGGCACGACGGGGGGCCAACCGGAGGGGAGAACGGGGGGGCGCCCGGGCGGAGGGGACAGGGCAGGCGGCGGAGGCAACGCCGGCGACCCCGGCAACGCGGCCGGGCCGCCACCGGCCGAGGCACGCCAGGCGGCACCAACCCAGGGAGGCGAGGCGCCCGCCCAACCGGACAGGAACCCGGGCAAGGCCGGGACAGCAGCGGACACGGACGCGGCGGCGGCGGCGGCGGGACAGCAGCGGACACGGACGCGGCGGCGGCGGCGGCCAGGACAGCAGCGGAGGCGACGCAGCGGCGGCGGCGGCCGGACAGCAGCGGACACGGACGCGGCCGGCGGCGGCGGCACGGGACAGGAGCCGGGGCGCAGCGGACACGGACGCGGCGGCGGCGGCGGCCAGGACAGCAGCGGAGGCGGACGCAGCGGCGGCGGCGGCGGCCAGGACAGCAGCGGGGGGGCGGACGCAGCGGCGGGCGGGGCGGCCGGGGGACAGCAGCGGAGGCGGCGGCCGCCCGGACAGCGGGGGCGGCGAGCGGCCGGGGGGGACAGCAGCGGACACGGACGCGGCGGCGGCGGCGGGCGCGGGGGGACGAGCGGGGGGCGGGGGACAGCGGGACGCGCGGCGGCGGCGGCCGGGACAGCAGCGGACCGGACGCGGCGGCGGCGGCGGCGGGCAGCAGCGGGCGGACGCGCGGCGGGCGGCGGGACAGCAGCGGACACAGCGGGGGCGGCGGCGGGGGAGCGCGGACCGGCGCGGCGGCCGGCCGGGACAGCAGCGGACACGGACGCGGCGGCGGCGGCGGCCAGGGACGACGAGCCAGCGGGACACGCACCGCGCGGCCGCGGCCGGACGGCCGGGAGGCGGCGGCGGCGGCCGGGACAGCAGCG
>BDSL01000396.1:15000-17500 GCA_003116995.1 Yamagishiella unicocca | reverse complement strand
GCCTGAGCTCAGTCGAGAAATAAGGGGTTATACTCATTAAGATATTCGCTTTGTGCCAAACAAGTCCTAACCATCTACTAAAGCATGACAACAAGTGCTACCATAAGGCCCATAGCGTCCATGTTAACACTGCACTTCACTGACCCGGTAAAAAATTAATCTACGAGACAGCCAGTTCCGCTTGGTTACTCACCATGGGATAATGAGCGATATTAACCCGACGCTGAGGCAGACATGCTCTTGGCCGAAGCTCGAGCGCATTGCGTTCAAAAATTCGATGATTCACGTATTCTGCATTCACACACTATCGCATTCGCTGCGTTCTTCATCGATCTGAAGCCAAGATATCCGTTGTTGAGAGTTGTCTTGGTTATGAGGTCAGCTCTAAGCTGAACACTCGATTTATATTAATTTAGGTTGGTTGTGGTTAATTAAACCGACGCCAAGTGCATACACAAGTATATCACCACAGCGACTGAGGCTTGCACGGCTTGCGCTCGTACAAACCTCACCTTACTACATTACGCAGTACAGTGGCCAACATTTATATTTCACGGTGTGGATTATGATAGATCAATGATCCTTCCGCAGTCACCTACGGAAACCTTTACGACTTCCTTCCTCTAGGTGGGAGGGTAATGAACTTCTCAACCAAACCAGGTTGCCCAGTCAAGATCAATCCGAACACTTCACCAGCACACCAATCGTAGGACGACGGCGGTGTTACAAAGGCAGGGACGTAATCAACGCGAGCTGATGACTCGCGCTATAGGCATCCCGTTGAAGACTAATAATTGCAATAATCTATCCCATCACGACGCGGTTACAAGATTACCGGCCTCTCGCAAGGATAGGCTCGTTGTCGGTCAGTGTAGCGCGCGTGCGGCCCAGAAATCTAAGGCATCACAGACCTGTTATCCTCATATTCCATTGGCTGAACGCCATAGTCCTCTAAGAATCTGCGCACCGAGTGCGATGCTGACTATTTAGCAGGCTGAGTCTCGTTCGTTACCGGAATCAACCTGACAAGGCAACCCACCAAAGAACGGCCATGCACACCACCCACAGAATCAAGAAAGAGCTCTCAATCTGTCAATCCTTCCCGTTCTGACCTGGTAAGTTTCCCCGTGTTGAGTCAAATTAAGCCGCAGCTCCACGCCTGGTGTGCCCTTCCGTCAATTCCTTTAAGTTTCAGCCTTGCGACCATACTCCCCCGGAACCAAAAACTTTGATTTCTCATAAGGTGCTGGCAGAGTCATCAAAGGAACATCTGCCAATCCTAGTCGCATCGTTTATGGTTGAGACTACGACGGTATCTAATCGTCTTCGAGCCCCCAACTTTCGTTCTTGATCAATGAAAGTATCCTTGGCAAATGCTTTCGCAGATGTTCGTCTTCCGTAAATCCAAGAATTTCACCTCTGACAACGGAATACGAATGCCCCGACTACCCCTCTTAATCATTACTCCGGTCCCACAGACCAACAGATAGGCCAGAGTCCTATCGTGTTATTCCATGCTAATGTATTCAGAGCGTAGGCCTGCTTTGAACACTCTAATTTACTCAAAGTAACCTCCGACTCCGAGTCCCAGACAGTGAAGCCCAGGAGCCCGTCCCCGGCAGGAAGGTGGAGCAGAGCAGTGCACACCAGAGGCGGACCGCACACCCCCCCGAATCCAACTACGAGCTTTTTAACTGCAACAACTTAAATATACGCTATTGGAGCTGGAATTACCGCGGCTGCTGGCACCAGACTTGCCCTCCAATGGATCCTCGTTAAGGATTTAGATTGTACTCATTCCAATTACCAGACGCGAAGCGCCGTATTGTTATTTATTGTCACTACCTCCCGTGTCGGATTGGTAATTTGCGCGCCTGCTGCCTTCCTTGGATGTGGTAGCCATCTCTCAGGCTCCCTCTCCGGAATCGAACCTAATCCTCCGTCACCCGTTACCACCATGGTAGGCCTATCCTACATCGAAAGTTGATAGGCAGAAATTTGAATGAACATCGTCGCACAAGGCATACGATTCGTGAAGTTATCATGATTCACCGCAGGTCGGGCAAAGCCGGCTGGCCTTTTATCTAATAAATACGACCTTCCAGAAGTCGGGTTGTGCGCACGTATTAGCTCTAGAATTACTACGGTTATCCGAGTAGTAGTACCATCAAATAAACTATAAACTGATTTAATGAGCCATTCGCAGTTTTCACGTATAACAGTTTATACTTAGACATGCATGCTTAATCTTGAGACAAGCATATGACTACTGCAGGATCAACCAGGTAGCTGCCTTGAAACACAGCACTGCACTAACACCAAAGTATTAGTGCAGACATCTGAGTATCCACAGCGTAGTAAAACGCAGGAATTTAATCAATTTGGCGCTAACCATTAAGATAAGCACTCGGAGCCATCTACCTCTGAGTTGTATTTTTAAGTACTACTCGGAGTAGAAACAGCTCTTGCCACGAGCCTCTCTGAGAGTTCTCCCAGCTCT
>BDSL01000396.1:7500-10000 GCA_003116995.1 Yamagishiella unicocca | reverse complement strand
ACCCACAAGCGCTAATCGCTTCCCTCTCAACAATTTCAAGCACTTTTAACTCTCTTTTCAAAGTTTTTTCATCTTTCCCTCACGGTACTTGTTCGCTATCGGTCTCTCAGCAGTATTTAGCCTTAGAAGGATTTACCTCCAAATTAGGGCTGCATTCCAAACAACCGACTCGTGGAAAGCACCTCGTGAGAGGACTAAGCAGGAACGACGGGGTATACCCTCTCTGACGCGGCATTCGATCCGACTTGAGTTCCGCCAGTCCATGAGGGCGCTTCTCTAGACTACAATTCTCCAAAGGGAGATTTTCAAGTTGGGCTATTCCGGTTCGCTCGCCGTTACTAGGGGAATCCTTGTTAGTTTCTTTTCCACGCTTAATGATATGCTTAAGTTCAGCGGGTAATCTTGCCTGAGCTCAGGTCGAGAAAATAAAGGGGGTATACTCATTAAGAATATTCTGTTTGTGCAAACACAGTCCTAAGCCATCTACTAAAGCATTGAGCAACAAGTTGCCTACCAGTAGAGGCCCATAGCGGGTCCATGGTTTAACATCTGCACTTCAGCTGACCGGTAAAAAATTAATCTTACCGAGACGCCAGTTCCGCTTGGTTACTCACCATGGTGAGTAATGAGCGATATTAACCGACGTGAGGCAGACATGCTCTTGGCCGAAGCCTCGAGCGCAATTTGCGTTCAAAAATTCGATGATTACGTATTTCTGCATCACACTAGTATCGCATTTCGCTGCGTTTTCATCGATCTGAGAGCCAAGATATCCGTTGTTGAGAGTTGTCTTGGTTAGTGAGCGTCAGCTTAAGCTGAACACTCGATTTATATTATTTAGGGTTTGGTGTTGGTTGGTTAATTAAGACCGACGCCAAGGTGCATACACAAGTATATGCACCAGCGACTGAGGCTTGCACGGGCTTGCGCTCGTAAAACCTCACCCTGTACTACATTATGCAGTACAGGTGGCCAAATTTATATTTACGGTGTGTGGATTATGATAGATTCAATGATCTTCCGCAGGTTACTACGGAACCTTGTTACGACTTCTCCTTCCTCTAGGTGGGAGGGTTTAATGAACTTCTACAAGACAGGTTGCCCAGTCAAGATCAATCCGAACACTTCACCAGCAACCCAATCGGTAGGAGCGACGGGCGGTGTGTACAAAGGGCAGGGACGTAATCAACGCGAGCTGATGACTCGCGTTACTAGGCATTCCTCGTTGAAGACTAATAATTGCAATAATCTATCCATCACGACGCGGTTTACAAGATTACCCGGGCCTCTCGGCCAAGGATAGGCTCGTTGGTCGCGTCAGTGTACGCGCGTGCGGCCCAGAACATCTAAGGGCATCACAGACCTGTTATCGCTATACTTCCATTGGCTGAACGCCAATAGTCCTCTAAGAAGTCTGCGCACCGCAGGTGCGATGCTGACTATTTAGCAGGCTGAGGTCTCGTTCGTTACGGAATCAACCTGACAAGGCAACCACCACTAAGAAGGCCATGCACCACCACCCACAGATAAGAAAGAGCTCTCAATCTGTCAATCCTTCCCGTGTTGGACTGGTAAGTTTCCCCGTGTTGAGTCAAATTAAGCCGAGGCTCCAGCTGGTGGTGCCTTCCGTCATTCTTTAAGTTTCAGCTTGCGACCATATCCCCCGGAACCAAAACTTTGATTTCTCATAAGGTGCTGGCAGAGTCATCAAAGGAACATCTGCCAATCCTAGTCGGCATCGTTTATGGTTGAGACTACGAGGTATCTAATCGTTTCGAGCCCAACTTTCGTTTTGATCAATGAAAGTATCCTTGGCAATGTTTGCAGATGTTCGTCTTCCGTAATCCAAGAATTTACTCTGACAACGGAATACGATGCCCCGACTACCCTCTTAATCATTATACCGGTCCACAGACAAGATAGGCAGAGTCCTATGTGTTATCCATGCTAATGTATCAGAGCGTAGGCTGCTTTGAACACTTATTTACTCAAGTAACTCGCGACTCCGAGTCCAGACGTGAAGCCAGGAGCCCGTCCCGCAGGAAGGTGGAGCAGAGCAGTGCACACCAGAGGCGGACCGCACACCCACCCGAAATCCAACTACGAGCTTTTTAACTGCAACAACTTAATATACGCTATTGGAGCTGGATTACCGCGGCTGCTGGCACAGACTTGCCCTCCAATGGATCCTGTTAAGGGATTTAGATTGTACTCATTCAATTACCAGACGCGAAGCGCCCGTATTGTTTATTATTGTCACTACCTCCCGTGTCGGGGATTGGGTAATTTGCGCCGCTGCTTCCTTGGATGTGGTAGCCATCTCTCAGGCTCCTCTCCGGAATCGAACCTAATCTCCGTCACCCGTTACCACATGGTAGGCCTCTATCCTACCATCGAAAGTTGATAGGGCAGAAATTTGAATGAACATCGTCGGCACAAGGCATATAGATTCGTGAAGTTATCATGATTCACGCAGGTCGGCAAAGCCGGCTGGCCTTTT
>BDSL01000396.1:0-2500 GCA_003116995.1 Yamagishiella unicocca | reverse complement strand
CCAACAGGTATGCTCGCACTCAAACCTTTCGCAGAAGCAACATGGTCGGTCGATGGTGCAGGCACAGGCCCTCCCACCAGTCAGGTTACTTGCGGCTTACGGGTTTACCACCCGCGAACTCGCATACATGTTAGACTCCTTGGTCCGTGTTTCAAGACGGGTCGATTAACGCTTTTCTGCAGAGTCTTTAGGATGCAGATCCCGGAGGACAGAGCATCCTTCACACTTGGTCGATTCGGCGGCATCGGCCGGGTTACCTGGGTGGACCAGCTTTTATCCCGCCAAATCAACCCACTTGACAGCACCAGCACATTCAACGGGCCGTTAGGACCGCTTAAGCCTGAGCGCACCCACAAGCGCTAATCGCTTCCCTCTCAACAATTTCAAGCACTTTTAACTCTCTTTTCAAAGTTCTTTTATCCTTTCCCTCACGGTACTTGTTCGCTATCGGTCTCTCAGCAGTATTTAGCCTTAGAAGGGATTTCCTCCAAATTAGGGCTGCATTCCCAAACAACCCGACTCGTGGAAAGCACCTCGTGAGAGGACTAGCAGGAACCGACGGGGTTATCACCCTCTCTTGACGCGGCATTCGATCCGACTTGAGTTCCGCCAGTCCATGAGGGCGCTTCTCTAGACTACAATTCTCCAAAGGGAGATTTTCAAGTTGGGCTATTCCCGGTTCGCTCGCCGTTACTAGGGGAATCCTTGTTAGTTTCTTTTCCACCGCTTAATGATATGCTTAAGTTCAGCGGGTAATCTTGCCTGAGCTCAGGTCGAGAAAATAAAGGGGGTATACTCAATTAAGAATATTCCTGCTTTGTGCCAAACACAGTCCCTAAGCCATCTACTAAAGCATTGAGCAACAAGTTGCCTACCCAGTAGAGGCCATAGCGGGTCCATGGTTTAACATCTGCACTTCAGCTGACCCGGTAAAAAATTAATCTTACCGAGACAGCCAGTTCCGCTTGGTTACTCACCATGGTGAGTAATGAGCGATATTAACCCGACGCTGAGGCAGACATGCTCTTGGCCGAAGCCTCGAGCGCAATTTGCGTTCAAAAATTCGATGATTCACGTATTTCTGCAATTCACACTACGTATCGCATTTCGCTGCGTTCTTCATCGATCTGAGAGCCAAGATATCCGTTGTTGAGAGTTGTCTTGGTTAGTGAGCGTCAGCTCTAAGCTGAACACTCGATTTATATTAATTTAGGGTTTGGTGTTGGTTGGTTAATTAAGACCGACGCCAAGGTGCATACACAAGTATATGCACCCACAGCGACTGAGGCTTGCACGGGCTTGCGCTCGTACAAACCTCACCCTGTACTACATTACTGCAGTACAGGTGGCCAACATTTATATTTCACGGTGTGTGGATTATGATAGATTCAATGATCCTTCCGCAGGTTCACCTACGGAAACCTTGTTACGACTTCTCCTTCCTCTAGGTGGGAGGGTTTAATGAACTTCTCAACCAAGACCAGGTTGCCCAGTCAAGATCAATCCGAACACTTCACCAGCACACCCAATCGGTAGGAGCGACGGGCGGTGTGTACAAAGGGCAGGGACGTAATCAACGCGAGCTGATGACTCGCGCTTACTAGGCATTCCTCGTTGAAGACTAATAATTGCAATAATCTATCCCCATCACGACGCGGTTTACAAGATTACCCGGGCCTCTCGGCCAAGGATAGGCTCGTTGTCGCGTCAGTGTAGCGCGCGTGCGGCCCAGAACATCTAAGGGCATCACAGACCTGTTATCGCTCATACTTCATTGGCTGAACGCCAATAGTCCTCTAAAAAGTCTGCGCACCGCAGGTGCGATGCTGACTATTTAGCAGGCTGAGGTCTCGTTCGTTACCGGAATCAACCTGACAAGGCAACCCACCAACTAAGAACGGCCATGCACCACCACCCACAGAATCAAGAAAGAGCTCTCAATCTGTCAATCCTTCCCGTGTCTGGACCTGGTAAGTTTCCCCGTGTGAGTCAAATTAAGCCGCAGGCTCCACGCCTGTGGTGCCCTTCCGTCAATTCCTTTAAGTTTCAGCCTTGCGACCATACTCCCCCCGGAACCCAAAACTTGATTTCTCATAAGGTGCTGGCAGAGTCATCAAAGGAACATCTGCCAATCCCTAGTCGGCATCGTTTATGGTTGAGACTACGACGGTATCTAATCGTCTTCGAGCCCCCAACTTTCGTTCTTGATCAATGAAAGTATCCTTGGCAAATGCTTTCGCAGATGTTCGTCTTCCGTAAATCCAAGAATTTCACCTCTGACAACGGAATACGAATGCCCCGACTACCCCTCTTAATCATTACTCCGGTCCCACAGACCAACAGATAGGCCAGAGTCCTATCGTGTTTATCCATGCTAATGTATTCAGAGCGTAGGCCTGCTTTGAACACTCTAATTTACTCAAAGTAACCTCGCCGACTCCGAGTCCCAGACAGTGAAGCCCAGGAGCCGTCCCCGGCAGGAAGGTGAGCAGAGCAGTGC
>BDSL01000395.1:0-22517 GCA_003116995.1 Yamagishiella unicocca | reverse complement strand
CCAAAAAGAAAGAGAAGAAGAAAGAGTTACAGTATTGTGTTATATTTACATTTTGGCGACAAGAAGTTAATTCGAGTATTAACAAAAAATAATCCTGAATTATCAAAATCATTTGAAGAGGTAAAAAAGAATGTTTCGGAATATTCGGATTAGACTATGGTTATTTCGATAACAATAATAGATATTATTTGAACAAGATGTTAGAATACTGTCTCACCCATTTAGAAAATGCTGTGGATTACAGTGATGGATGGACCATATTTTCATTCATGAAAAACATATGGCGTAATAAAAAATTATACGACTATATGAAGCCTGTAATTAAAAAAACATAGAACCTAAATACTATTACCACTTAAGTGACGAGATTAAAGAGGTGAAAAAGACTGAAAAGTTAAATAATTTTAGAATAGAAATGTGGAACACATTCGTAGATATAGCTGAAAGAGCTACAAGTCGAATGGACACACTAGCTAAAAATGGGGGCGTTTACAATAATCCGCTATTTGCAACGCAAGATGAAGAACACCCCACCACGACAAATATCGGACAAACAAGAACGAGCTGGCCGCGTACTGTACTTAAAACAGTTAAAAGTTTACTTAGTAAACGCAATACGAATAAGGTATATCCTACCTATTCTTCCAGAAATATGCCCAGGTATTGATACCGACCATATTCTGCGATTATATCTAATATATTATCAATTATTTCTCAGAATGTCAAATTCTCGCCTGCACAAGTCGCAGTTTGGATTGTTCCACGCCTCAAATACCGCCGATGAGATGACGAGTGCGGCGTGCCGCTTGCGCACATAGTCCGCAATTTCGTCCGTCATGGGACGCATGACGGATGGGTTGGCGGCGAGCTCCTCAACATTCCATGGCTTGTTGGGGTGATCCAGCACATCCCGCATCGTGAGATTGCGGTTACGGCTAAGGCGTGCATCATCATCGGTGTGCGACTATTATAGTACTACACACTACTACACTACTATTGTCCGAATACTATCGTGTACAGATCAATTTTCGCATAGGCAGTGTTGTGCCCGTAATAATGCACCCTTAAATCACTGTGTAAAACAGACTTAAGGTTTTGTTAATACGGGCACAACGCTGCGCATAGGTGTCCTCGTTGTCATTTGTGACATTTGAGTCATGAAGAGTATTTTGTAATGGACATTCATTGAATTACTGGAAAAAAAAAACAAGCAAGTCATTTTTGACATTTTTTTCTTTTGACATTTCTGACTTTAAATCGTTGACATTTCTGACTTTAAATCGGTTTCTCGACAACGTGCATTAAAAGACAGTAAAAGACAACAAATAGTGAAATCATGATTTCGCATGATTTACCAGAGCTGTGAGGTACTGTGAACACCTGTACCATCGGTCGGGGTTCATCAGGAGCTCCTGCTCCACGATGAATGCGCTATCTGCGAGCCCGACGGCGTTGTTTGTATTGACAGTATTATTCTTATTGAAAGTATTTGTATCGACATTATACCAGTAGGGTTCGAATCCGACTAATTGCTCCAGCTCGTGTGCCTGGCTCTGAAGTTCCAATGGGAGAACATCCACATCAGACATATCAGACATATGAGCTCTTAGGTTCATGACATGATGAAATATGTTTGACTTTGCCATTCACGTTTCACGGATGATCGCAAGTTCTGTGGGACTATACCTGATAGCTGAGAACTCCTCCGCAGATGCGATGTAATCCTGGACTTCATGCTCTGGGTACATCCACCATTTTGATAGCAAATACGCTGGGATGGTCATGTCATTCTCTCCTATGAATAATGCATCATTAATGTTACTTCTAAGCATATTGCACATTATACGGAATTCATTTTTGGTAAGATGGAACTTTTGCTTGTCCATTTTAACATACGCACTGTACAGGGTGCTCACAACTTCCAGAGATGTTGTATTCGATAACGCCTCCATCAATATTCTCAAGGTAGCGCGTATATCTTGTATGTCCACCTCTATCTGTATAGCCACGTCTACATCTTTCATGAATTTTGAGACAAATTTAGCTTTCCCTAGTTCGGAAGCCAGTAGGATGCCCTCCCTGCAGCAAAATGATGGCAAATGCCACTTGTCTTTAATCCTGGCGATGGTCAAGTCGACACCCTCATCGATATCCATTGAGATGCAGCGCAGCATGCATTGAGTAGCAGTTTCATATTGTCTGAAGATGCCGCGTGCCATGCGTATAGTGGCCAAATATCCTTCTACTCCTGTCTGTTGGAAAATCCGTTCTTCATCCACAATAGTATATGGTTGTTGCTGCTGAATATTTTCATTGTTCATAGTTGTGAATATCCGCTTGCATACATTGTATGTGTTTAGGGACGTATAGCATGAATGCCACGCCCTCGATACGAGCAATGGTACAGCATCATCCTGACAAAAGCTGAAGATATTGGAGAGGATGTCCGTATTATCCATGAGTTGCTGATGTAGAGATGATCTAGAATTGGTGATGTAGAGATGATCTAGAGGTATGCTCTAATCAATTATTATGGAATTGTTATAGAGTTGTATGGAGTCCTACGATCATTATAAATCGGTCCTATAATTTTCGTTATACCCAGAAACGGTATGGCAAATGACTTACCACCTGAGATTGTTTGGACTATTCAGAAATACCTCAAGGAAGAGCAGATGACAACAGGGTTATGTGATGCACCCCTGGTATGCAAATTGTGGGCTAGTCATCGCCCACAGCAGAACGAGCATAAGACCACACCATATGGCCTGTGCCTCTTCCAGACCTTATTTAGAGTGTTTCAGGAGACGTCTTCTCACCAGCTTCGAAATAACAAACTCCTGAGTGAGGTCAGATTGAGCTCGCCTGGTGGTAAATTATGTATAGATGGTGGTCGGATTGTCTGCTACGGTCGCCACGATCAGAACGAGCTATGTAATTTTGGTCGCCAACAATCATCAGGGAGCCGCTCAAATGTCGATCAGAGAGCATGGATTAATGCGTCGATAATCTTTGACAGCAACTACTATTCGAGCAGTCAATGCCCTCTGAAGATGGCAACCTTTGACATACAGTATTTTTTTGACCAACAAGAGTTATCACTGAACATTGTTGATGAATTCAGCCGTAAATACTTTCTGCAGTTGCGAAGTCGACTAACGAGCGCACTAGGTGCTGATCACGATGGTATTTTTATAGGATGTAATTTGCATTGCGATAGGCCGCTTAACAGGGTATCAGAAATGTGTTTACGGATGAAACTATATGATGTCTACTCGTCGCCAGATATCAGCTCGTCGCCAGACATCAACTCGTCGCCAGATATCAGCTCGTCGCCAGACATCAACTCGTCGCCAGATATCAGCTCGTCGCCAGATATCAGCTCGTCGCCAGACATCAACTCGTCGCCAGATATCAGCTCGTCGCCAGACATCAACTCGTCGCCAGATATCAGCTCGTCGCCAGACATTGAAATATACAAGTACATGTGCTATAATTACAAGGGCATTTCATATAGACGACCAAAAACGAGTCTAAAATAATCATCTCCATTTTATGAATTTTCACTGTCATCTTACATGTGTGCAATGTATACGGCAAGCGCAAGCAAGATAAATGACGCCACATATTTTAAATGGAAGGGTAATTTGAAGACAGTGACATTTATGATAATGAATACAATCAATGTAATAACTTGATACATGACAATGAGCATAGACTCGGAGATACCTAGGACTTCTACAGAAGCATTCATTGTAGGAGACATGAACGAGTATTCACCCAGAGCCAAGAACCACAGGACAATGATTCTTGGAAACAGCGTAAGGTTTCCTAGAAATTTCCCACCAAACCATGCAAATACCTGAAAAGCAGCGGCTATCATGAAAGGAATCCATGGGAATGTGTAAAGAGGCAGGAACTTTTTGTATCCATTGATCATGGAGACATATTGACTGTAAGCCGCACTACGAGGTATTTGAGAGGGTATCTGGGGAGGCATCTGGGGAAGCATATCTCATACTACTGCTTTGTTCGACCGAGAAATTGTAGAAACCAGGATACGCGCATTGAATCAAGTTTACAATTTAGAAGATTCGCATCACTGGTGTACCTCCGCCAATGATACGACTCAATCTATCATACGACTCAATGATCTCACGAAAAATATTATAAGAAAATTAAGAAAGCAAAAGTTTACAGATATCATTTATGGGTATATCTCTCGATGCGTCGGAAGTGCTAATCCGTCTCTTCAAATACATATTAGAGGGGTTCGTCTTGTGTCTAGCAGCATATTTCCTGCCAGGGCACCGTCTGACCGTTCAAGAAATCATCATACTAGGCCTTGTGGCTGCTGCAACATTTGCAGTCCTGGACCTCTTTGCACCAGCCATCGGATCATCTGTCCGATCAGGTGCAGGTTATGGTATCGGCTTCAACCTAGTGGGATTCCCTGCAGGCCCAATGAAGATATAGAGAAAATCACAAAAACAACGTATATATGGCATCCTAGCTATTCACAATAGCTCAACACTTTAGATATTTCATGCACTTACAGTATTATATAGAATGGATGAATTAGCAACACTACTACCATTCGCATTATCTGACTTCGATAATGCCACTATTAAACGCATCAAATCAACTTCCTCAAATGATAAACACATAACAGAACAAATATCATCACTTATCAATACGTTAAAAGCGAGTCACTCTGACATATTAGCTAAATTTGACGAATCAAGTAATGACTTGCATGTGACATTATCATCAGACGATGGTAACGAATCAATCACAGTACCTAGTTCTCTTAATGAAATGCATTTTGCTGTACATAATATCGATACTGAAATGCTAGTCAGCTATTTTGGTATCCAGATCAGTAGGTTTTTCATGGATCCAAAAACAAAAAAAGAAATCGCCAAGACACTCAATGCTGTCTTAGGTGACTTAACACTCGACTCTAAAGACGTCCAACGTCTCAACTTAAGTCAAACTAAGCTTATAGAACCAATTTCTGAACGCATCAATGAATTTCTCAACACACCGTGTACTCACACATTAGTGAGAAATGGTAGTATGTTATGCAAATCTGATCCTATCAACAAATTATTCGAGCAATGGAATATTATTGATGGTAGAAATATATCAAACACAGGATTTACGATTATTGTACATTACTTGCTATCAAGAATCTCATTACTGATAAGTATTATTCGAGACAATAAGAAAGATAGTGGTGTAGATATTAAAAATATTGTCAAGAGTATCGATAGTAATCTCTACTCGAAACGTAAGATTGTAAGTAATATTGAAAAAGAAAAAGCTCAAGGAGAGGTTGGAGAAGTGGAACCTCAAGCTCCAGTTGAACCTCCAGTTAAAGTTGAACCTCCAGTTGAACCTCCAGTCAAAGTTGAACCTGCAGTTGAACCTCCAGTCAAAGTTGAACCTCCAGTTGAACCACCAGTCAAAGTTGAACCTCAAGTTGAACCTCCAGTTAAAGTTGAACCTCAAGTTGAACCTCAAGCTCAAGGAGAAGTGCGAGAAGATACACTAAACGATATCAAAATTAAATCACGAATCTTCCCGCTTAATGCAAATATTCAGGAACTCCATCAGGAAATGAAGAAGTTACGTGAAGATACTGACGTACAGCCTCTCTTCTGTGAAGAGAAGTCGTTGACATTTTACATCTCGCTGTCACAGTGCTTAAAATACTGTCCTGGAATCCCGCAATTTTTGAAAAAATGTATTCTCCATCACCAGGATCTCAAAATGCTGAACACATTTGTCAACAATGATCCGAGTACTATTAAGTTTGAAGATCCCAATGATACCAATCATCAAGGTGCTATTGTATTCAATGTATTTTCTAATACCCTTAAAGACGTAATAAATTCGCTCAAAGTTATAACACTTTTCAGTACTTTTAATTATCTAAATGATTTGATGAGGTACTTTGAAATTTATTCATCAGAGAATCTCGCGCTTCTATTTAACCATGCTGTTAGGAAAAAAAATGGAAAAACAAAAAACCAGATTGTTGCAAAGTTCGCAGAAAATTCGCTGGATCATCAATGGAAGGATACAATGACATTGCAGGATGCATGTAACGAATACGTGTTTACAAAGCTTCCATATTATTATGTCGTTCGTAATGTGCTTCCCCATAACACAGCAAGAAAACTCCCTATAAATCTAAATCTATCGTCTGAGAAATCAAATGCCAACAAATACAAGTTATCATCGGCACTGCTGAGAAAAAGACAGTCGAAATCTCAACGTATATCAAATTATCAATCAGGTCCTAAACCGAAAACGGACGACTCAAAATCAAAATCAAAATCAAAAAAAACAACAGAAATAGAAGAACCCCAAAATCAGTCCTTCACTGTGCCAATAATATTTACCAGAAACGTCGAAAAAAAGGTCGAACATCGTGGTGGCGCAACAAACAACACAGTAAACATGTACAAATACACTAATTTTCAGTACGTCTATTTGGTAAATTCAGATAATGACATACATGTAATTGACCCATTAAATTCCCAAATACCAACACAAAAAATTGGAAGAGATCCTGGTGGCGACATTCTCTGGGATTCTCACAAAGATATCGGTGAGTATGTTATTGAGTACATCTTCTATACACTTGAAACACTTGATCCGCCTGAAGATATCAGCAGCAGCACCGAAGCGGTAAAGGAAAGTAAAACGCACACCGAAGAGATTTTCATGAAGGCTATGAAATTAATATGTGACGTGTCAAATTCAGGTGGTGATCAAGCCCTAGAGATACAGGAACAGGAACAGAAACTAGTGTTGTTTGAACTATTCAAGTCCAATATTAATAACTCCTATATTGGGAAGATTATTAAATTGGTGCTGATGTACCTCCAGCATGGGTTCTCGTTGAGCAATAAGGAGAGAACGAACTATGACTTCTGGGATGCAGATGAGCAGAAGGCGAGAGAGAACGTCAGTACTTTCAAAGGTCGCATGGATATCATCAAAGAAGATCTCAACAAAGACATTCTAAAAGATGGCAAGCAAAAAACAATACCAAATGAGCAAATTTACTACAAAATTGCCATGGTACTCATAGTTTACAACAAGGATACGGACAATATTACAAGTTTGAAAAACAAATTGACATCGATTTTTGAAAAATCTAGTATTAAGAACAATGATAAATTCCTTACAGACATGATTCCATATATTGGGTTAGGTCTCTTTAAGGAATTATTTCAGATAATAGAAAAGGGCATTTCTCCATGGTCTGATATAATCAACACCAAAGCCAGTCAAGAAACGTTGCTTGAACAAGATTATATAGATCTTGATAATCTTAGCAACCTAAGCAACTTTGAAAAATATATACGCGTAACTGATAAAAACCCTAAATTTAATACACATGTACATAATATGCTTATGAATAAGAAAGTCGGAAGTGTTTAGCTGATAAGCTGATACCTGATAATGCCCCTTGATAGGGACGAGTATAGTGCACGAGGTGGAGATCGTGATGATATGAGATCATCATCACATCAGCAGCATAGTCGTCCCCAGCCTACAGCAGGCGGCAGCGGGAGTGGAGACCGACAAACTCAAAGACAAACAAGTGGCAGTAGAGGCGGAAGCCAGAGCGGAGGTGGGACTAGTCAGAGTGTTGACAAATGCCAACAACAACAACAACGAGGACAACAGCAACAAGGACAACACGGACAACTTTCTACTCAAAGGAATGTCATCGCAACATCCACAAGGACAGAGACCACAAGGACAGCAACAAGGACTGCGACGTTGACAACTGGACCACGAGGAGTAACAGACACGACAAACGAAGTTGGTTTACTCCTTCGCAAGACACGTCTCGTCTATGATGCGCACATGCGCAATGAATGCATCAGCAAGCGCGTCATCTCGGACCTCATCCATGAATCTTGCCAGCTGTACAGCAAGATTTTCGGTACATCAGGTGATGATGAAGAAGAAGATATTGTGGTTGATCCAGGTGCCACACCTATTCAAGACAGGAGGCGTCGGACAAAGGTGCACGTCCTTCACAGCATGAAGACACTCTATTACCTTGAACATGCTGCGTGTGCTCGCGACATTGCCTCCCAGCTCATTGCATCGGGTATGGACGATACGACGGAAATTCCAGAAGAAGACCATGTGGCGGGCCTTGCTCCATTCTGTAAGCTGGACATGATCAATCAGAAATTGAGTCCCAACCAGCTACTGATTCTTTACTTACTCAACACTCTTCAGAACATGAGATATCGGAGGTATGTGATACAGAGATTTACTGTACTTCATTGTTGTTGTTGTTGGTCGTTGCTCATTTTTTTCGTAAGAATAATGGTGTGAATTAACACTCTCTACTTATTTTTTACCCATACCAGGTTCGAGCGTGATTGCTATGAGCAAGTGTTCACGCCTGAAGGACACAACACACACGCGTGGGTGAGACTGTGCTCAACCGTGGACTTCGTTTACAAGATGACACGAAAGGAGACGAACTTCGACATGTGGTGCAAGCTTACAAACAAGAGCTGCAGCGCGGCCAGTGTAGCTGATTTTCTCACATCATGCTCGGATGTTCAGTTTCCCACTCTCGTCAAGGACCGTCACATTTTTTCATTCAGGAATGGTATATACAACGCTCGCAAAGACAAGTTCTATCGATATTCAGACGGTGGCATTCCGTCAGACATAGTCTCTTGCAAGTACTTTGATCTTGAATTCGATGACAGAGTGGACACCGCCGATGATGACTGG
Organism: Yamagishiella unicocca; assembly: GCA_003116995.1. Lineage (NCBI taxonomy): Eukaryota > Viridiplantae > Chlorophyta > Chlorophyceae > Chlamydomonadales > Volvocaceae > Yamagishiella > Yamagishiella unicocca. The sequence continues at coordinate 13,733 of BDSL01000395.1, read as the reverse complement.
AAATCTATCAGGACGCCATTCTTTCAATCCATCTTGGACTTTCAGAGGTTTGAACCGGACGTATGCAACTGGATGTACATCCTGATCGGAAGGCTTCTTTACAAGTTGAACGACCTCGACCGCTGGCAAGTGATTCCGTACCTCAAAGGGCAGGCATCATCGGGCAAGAGCACGATCCTCGCGCGTGTTTGTGGCAATTTCTACGACTGTACCGATGTGGGGGTGCTGTCTAACAATGTGGAGACTAAGTTCGGGCTATCAGCCTTTGTCAACAAGCATATGTTCATCGCGCCAGAAATCAAGTCTGACCTTAAGCTGGAGCAGGCCGAGTTTCAGAGCATGGTATCTGGAGAGGGTATGTCGATCAGCGTAAAGCATCAGACGGCTACATCCGTTGTCTGGAGCGTTCCAGGCATCATGGCGGGCAATGAGGTGCCTGGCTGGGCGGACAATGCAGGAAGCATAACGCGGCGCATCGTTCTGTTTGATTTTACGCGAAAGGTTATCAACGGTGACATGGATCTGGGGATGAAGCTGGAGACGGAGATGGCCCAACTCCTCAAGAAGTGCAACAAAGCGTACCACTGGGCTGCAAGAAAGTATTCAAAAGAGAACATCTGGTTGAAGCTACCCGACTACTTCCAGAAGACTCGCAATGAGCTCACTGAGACCACCAACGTCCTTGAGGGGTTCATGACAACACTGCGATACGGCCCGGACCTGTTCATGCCATGGTCACAGTTCACAACGGCTTTCATGGATCATGCCAAGTCGATTAATCACAGGCTCACTTCCAAATTAACGGTTGGATACTTCAAGTCAATCTTCATGGAGCGCGACCTCCAGAAAACCAGCGGCACGAAGTCACGGATGTACCGGGGAAGGATATTGCACACCGCATGGGTCCTTGGAGTGGACTTTCCTGAGAGTCAAGAGCAGAGTGATGATGATCCTAATGATCCGGATGACCAGGAGGACATTATCTCACGACATCAGCGGAACAGAAGAGGGATGGATGGTCCATCGCATGATGCCTATGTAGTTATCTCGTAGCATTTCCAATCGTAGTTGTATCATATGATGATGCCATATACCACAACCACAAATATGATGCCATACCACAACCATACCACAACCATACCACAATTACGATGATGCTGAACGTGACCGTTCAAGCACCCTATCAGTGACGACAATTGTGCCATTCTGTGTTGTTGTGTTTGTGTGCGCTTCATCCATTTGGGCTGACAAGCGCTCATGCCGCATTATTTCTTTAGGGAAGTCGTATTGTTGATGAAGGTCTTTGCTTGCGACACTGTTGCTGACACTCTTGTTTGGGAACGCGGGCTCCGAATCCAGTGGGTTCTGTCGGTAGGTCTCAATCCAAGGGACGTACTTATAGTGCTTGTCCGGTGTGTATACCTGTGTGGCGATGCCGTGGCCATACCAGACATCTGTTGAGATCGTGGTTTCCCTAAAGTTTGTGACGCCTGCTAGTGTAAATGAACAACGCTTTACATGCATCTTGCTATCATAACCATATGTCAACGTATTAGCAAAGATCTTGCGCAGAAACGGCGTGCACAGATCACCATTCTTGACAAGAACTGTAGACATGTTCATAAGTCCCAATAACGAGTCGTAGAATGAAAGGTTATCGATCTCTGAATTGTGCGGTGTGGTCTCTGTGGTGTCGACAATGACATAGTCAAATTGGGGCTTGGAGTCGGGTGCAATATCACCATCAAGGAGCTTCTTTAGGGAGTCGACTATCTTGCCATACATCCAGACCACACGATTGTCACCTCTGTGGGCGTTTACTCCAAAGTGCTTTTCGCACACACGCGTGATCATCTCGTCTAGTTCTAGAACATAGACCTTTTCGACACCTCGATATTTGAGGATCTCGCGGAGGGCCATGCAGTCCCCTCCACCAATGATGACGACACGTTTGGGTGTGGCACCCGGGAGATACTGCACTCCGAAGTGAACGAGCAACTCATGATACTCGGCATCCTCGGCGGAGCAAAACTGGACTTCGTTATTAAGGAGGAGACATTTCCCAAGGTCGTCGCGCTGCGTGTCGATGACCTCTATCGTGTGATAGAGTGACTTCGTATTCTCGAGGCTTGCCATCTTGGCCCATGGGTAAGAGACCTCCGAGAAAAACGTTTCAGTTGAAAAAATACAATTACTGCTCCCAAGGTCGCTCGGACTTGATGCGCTCCTATACATCATTATAGAACGGATGAGAGCAAACATAAGGCCCCCCACAATGACGAGGGTGCCTATAATTGCCCATGCTGTCCTTGGATTAGTCATATTTCGCTAGTTCGCTAGTACACACACTCCTATAATATCTATGTGAAATCATTCCATTGGATTGTGTGGATTGTGTGGATTGTGAAGATTGTGAGTTTATTGATTGGTTGTTGGTTGATTGGTTGTTGGCATTATCGCCACCAGCTGTTCTTTATTGACCCCGACCTTATCTAGATACTTCCGGACTTCTTGCTGATGTGCTTTCTGTCGTTCAATCATGACGTCAAGTGTCGCAATGACAATAGAATCCATGCTGTATGTCGATTTTAGGTTCATCAGGCCCACCTCACAGTGCTCCATCTCACTTAGCATCTGATTTAAAGTCCACAGGCCAATTTCTGTCGAAGGGGTCTCCTTCATGAGAAATCTGTTTATTTTAACAGCATTGTTGAGAACGTTCTTTACATGCATGAGTGTAGCATCGCGCGAGTCACCATTCATCCACCTCTTGGCTGCCTGAGTCACGGGTGTGCTGTCCGTGTCTAAACACAGTTGTCCCTTTCGGATGCACAGTTTTCCATTTTTCTGGACCATTCCCATAATTTTTAGGGCAGCGATGGTTGCATCGATTATTTCTTCGGATGCCATTCTATTATATGTTGTAGTAGTTTTTACAGATGTAACAGTTTTTACAGATGTAACAGTTGTACCTGTTGTATCTGTTGTATCACTATAATATTCAACTGTTCCCTTTCCTTTAGACTGGAGTATACTAAATCATAGATTCAATAAAAAATGAAAACATGCACGACACAGCTCCTAGTTCTCCTTCCTATACACTGTTATATTACACAATATAGCGGCGAGCCGCCGACGCTCAGATATGTCTCCAGAAGTTTGTTCGCTGATTCTTATTCCTAATGAAATCCTAGTAAGCATCGTTGTCTACATCAATGGCGATGCAGGTCTGATGCTATTGAACAGCGGATCAGACGTTCACGTCCAAGAAGGGATGATGTTGAGGAATGGTGACAACCAACATATTTATCGTGATTTCTCGTTATTTACGGAATTCATAGTTGAGTTCATAGTTGAGTTCATAGTTGTTTAAAAATAATATTTGACAACAAAAATAAAATGTTATTACATAGAAACCCAGTACTAATCTAACTACTAATCCGTGTACAAACATGCCTCGCAAAGTTCGTTCAGCTTCACCAAAGCGCAAACCATCATCTGTTAAGAAATCGTCCAAGCGAAAGTCCCCGAAAGCTGCATCACGCAAGCGTAAATGACTACATCGGGTATTACGGATACACTAGGTGGTGCACCCGTAAGAACCCATTGTTTAGCTAAACCGTGATAATACAAATCAAACTAATAAATCTAGTAATATCAAATCTATCAACTTGAGCAAGTTGAGCAAGTTAGGGCTCCCTCGAACTCCCGCATTAATCGCTTGCGACATGCACTGTATGATGGATCACTTATACACTTACGCCATGCTCTCTGAATTATACAAGCACTATGCCACTGTCGATATGCCAATTGACACCCAGTGTCGGATGTATCACCCTTAGCCATTTTCCAACCCAGAGAGTATGTTTTCCAAGGAAATGTTGGATGTCGGATCATATCATCAAAAGAGATTCGTAAATTGACGCTCAAACCATCCCAATCCCATGGCAAATCTGGGTTGTTGACAACATCTTCAATACAAAATGACTTATTCTTACTCAAATGTTTCCAAATTTTCTGAGGATTAAATTTTCGATGGGAAAGGTCGAAATGGTGCCTCACAAAGGTGACAGTCAGGTCATAACGGGTAGATGCAATAATCGCATCATTCCAATTCATATCAGGATGTTCTAATATGTATTGAAGAGGAGCCCTTAAGGACAAAGCATTAGGGCACCATGTCTTATGAGGATGTGATAAGAGTACAGACCATGGCACATTCTTGTTGTAACTGATACAGTACCAATCCCACAGTGCTGGATTTGTATGGGTCCTAGTTTCATCGACAAAAATATCATCACATGTCACTAGATACGTGTTTGCATACGCGTAATCCCATTGCCTACATGGATTAGCGATGATATATTTCCATGTGACCTTACATGTGACATACCTCCATAACTCACTGTCTTCATCAAGGTTCTTCTCAATAAACTCCATCGTGACTGTTTTGTTGTTTATGATGAGATGATACAAGTCAACTTCCGAGATATTTGTAGTATCAATCATAGAAACATCAAGTTCAGCGTTCATGCATAGATTTCTGAAGAAACGAGGTCTCTGTACGTTTTTGTCTATGAAATCCTTTGTAAGATCCAATCTGTGTAAAGCAATCGAGGGCCAATCCCATGGTACAATGTCTGAGCTGTCTGATATATCACGCAATGTGATTCCTGGATTAATTGACAGAGATGCATAGTCCCAATGCTCTTCCCATTGGTCTTTTACATGGCGCCAGGTAAGATTGTGATTTTTGCTAAGGTATTCATAATAATTATGAAATATTTCGTCATTTCTGCGACGTGAATTGATGATTGTTATCAATTCCTCAATGCTAAAATTAGAATTTGTGCAAATCTCACAATAATCCCACGGCATGTCCATATACAGCTTGACAACCTGTGGTGTTACCATTGGATGAATTGAAAGCGCGTCCCAACACCAGTTAAGCTCAGGATTATCAATGACTATGTCGATGGTCAAGTCTGGCGATGTGCATAGACTGTACCAATCAAGGGTATATGTGTGTGAGCGAGAATCAGAATGAACTAAACCAGTATCAATCAGGGCCCTGAATCTATTTCGAAGCGAGTGATGACATGCGTGTGTGTATAGGGAAATACCGACAGGCATGGAATGGGGCTACGCCGTGGTGACATTAAATTGTGTTACAGAGTTGTTACATACTTAAGTAGACTACTTAAGATTATTTGGCAAGAGATACATCCGTGTACGAGGCGCCCATGTCCAGCCTAGTGAATAACTCATCATGGAGATGCCCTCGAGGCAGCCCGTAAGGAGAATGTCATTGGAACAGAGGCCTCTTGTGACCAGACAGATACACTCCACCGGGAATGTGTCTGAGATCTGCGGAGAAAACGGAGGAAGTTGAGGGGACTCTGACGAAGTGGATGACTCGGATTGTGTCTGAGATCTGTGTGTACAGAAATTTACCTCATTCACAGTCACTGTCTTGTCTGGTCCCTAGCATGTTGCCATTGGCACTGATAGGAATGTTGTTGTTAGAAAGCCACTCCTTTACGTATTTGATGTGTTCAAAAAGTTGCTCTGGTGTTTCATGACGCTTAACATCATAATATCCAAGCTTAATGACATATATTATACCATCATCGTTTTGAAAAATAGTCTCCGCAAATGCAGGCCCAGCAACAGGCGGAGATGTCTGGATACTCAGATAGATGTTTGTACCGTCTAGCTGGTTGAATGTCGCTCGAATGCCATGTTCACAGAAAGAGGTACATGCGCGTGAAGAGTGTGGAATGTATGTTATGCCCTGTTCATCTAGAAAGTTTGCGATGATCCGTGCGCTGTATGTATAATTATTCATCATGTACCAGGTGTATAATATTTTAGACAATAATAGGCTTATTTTATACATATTCTAATAGAACTGTACTGATACAGTCGTACAGTCGTACATTCGTACTATCATAATGTAGTACTGTAGTACAGAGTATTATTATGAAAAACAATAGGACATTATGAATAATATCAATGAACATATGGGTTGAATACGATGCGAAAGGAGACAATACATTGAATGTCATCAGATTCGTCCCATTCATGGATACGTCTGTCACCGTCGTCTGTAAATGCACTTTTAAAAGCTGCTTGTGTAGGTGACGTGGTCGAAATATCCCTGGATAACTGTACATTTCCAATGTGTATCATGCAGTTTATCTCTGTAAATGAAAGTGCACGAGTGTTGTCTGGACCTAGAACACAATGTCAACACATTTACAGATATTATGGGGACATCACATTGGACTCAGATGGTCGTGTCTCGAATGGTGCAAGTACATCGTCACCCTTGCCGGAACCGCTGTTGCCACATGTGTGGTATCAGTCGTATGATTGCGTAGGAAGAGACCATTATGAGGCTAATTTCCTGCTATCACTCGCATATCCGGTCCTGAAACTAATGTACTCCCACCAATGTATCACGGCTGTAAATTGCGAAACACGGTGGTATGCAATCGAAGCAATGCATCAAGAAATCATGATGTCATTCAAAAAAGACTACAAGGACGGTCTAGATTATGATCGTATGGACACAGGACGTTGTATACATTATAACCAAATGTTCATTAGGATGGTCTTATCTAGTCTTAAACATTTAAGACATAGGATAACTATAAGATTGTCACCATTAGATGTACTAATGCCAATCCATGACTAGCTGCAGAGTATGAGGCTATTTGTACATATCTGTACATTTCACGATAAAGAATATGCTATTATACTACACTACCCAGTGTCCGACTCCCGGGACGAAGCTTAAATATTGATTTGCAACGAGTCGGAAATTAGTCTGAAAGGTTCTTCTAAGGAAAGCCTGAAACGAGTCTGAAAGGTTCTTCTTAAGGAATGCCTGAAACGAGTCTGAAAGGTTCTTAAGGAATGCCTGAAACGAGTCTGAAAGGTTCTTCTAAGGAGAGCATGAAACGAGTCTGAATGACATTCATCATCTAATGCCTGAAAACGGCGATGTCTGATGCCTGAACTCATGACCAGACAGACACCATGCGGACCAGAGCGGTCCGAATTGCGGTCGATATTGAGGGCTCGTACGCAGACTTCTGTAACTGCTTCTTGCGCCACCGCATCATCTTCTTGCACAGCCGGTTGTGGTTCCTCCGCAGTAGAATCGCGACGAACTTCACGCGCTCCTTGTACAGCGCCTCATCGTTCAGAACGGCGGCGCTCTCCAGGAACCATCCCTTGATCTTGTCCACCATCCTCGTCTTAAAAGCATGGTGGACGATGATATTGTCAAGAGAGAGGTGAAGCTGGTTGGTGCGGAAGCAGATGCGGTAGCCCTCCACGAGGGTCAGGTCTTCGTTGGTGATGACGTTCTTGACGATGTTGAGCAACTCAATCAGCTCGTAGACGCACCGTGACTGCAACTCAGTCAAGCAGCCATATGCATCGGCAATGATGCTTGCAAACTCGTGCTGAACTCCATCATACACACTGTTGTATCCTCCAATGTAAACTCCAGGGCAGAATCTAGAGTTAAGTCCAGAAGCGTTCATTGTGATGATTATGACAGTTTGTGTGGTTGTGTGTTTTTGCGCACTCTGAGTTTCTCTGGGATACAAAACAATATTCGAATAAACATATTTCAATTTTTCCGTACTTACTATCGGAAATCGGAGAAAACTAGAGATCTCACTGCGCACGCTGTATACGTGTCCCTATCTGGTGCATGTGTACGGCTGTTCGACTCCCATATGTTCATATACATATACTTCTTGGTGAATACTTCTTGGTAACGAATACAACAACTTCCTGGGTAACATTCCTGGATGACATTACCATATTATACCAACACTACACGCGACTAAGGTTCAAGGTTCCTAATTAATCACGTTCATAATATGCCGTACTATGGTAGTACGACTAGGAATAGGCCATGCCAATAAGATCGTCCTCACATATGAATCGGAAGCATTCAAGTGACGTCGAAAATGCGAGATTGCAGTTCAGTTTTACTCCCGCTTTACGGTGACGTCCGCCTTCACCACCATGGGCTTGGCATCCAGGTTTCTGGCAATCTCGTCCAGACCGGCTTCAAGGTGGTCTGCGTCACTGCCAGGAGACGACATGAAGCTCTTCATGCCCTTTTCGAGTGAGTCCGCGACGCTCTTCAGCCCCGACTCTTTGCCATTGCCCATATGTTCCACGGCTTTAGAGAGGCGCCGCGCCCCATAAGCGACCGCCAAAGCTCCCAACAGGGGCGATACCAGCCCATACTGGCCTCCGACGGCTCGGACAAGCTCAACGAGCTCAGGCGTAATAGGCATTGGAATATATTGGGATATCATAATGGGATATCATATTATCAGCGTTGTGCCCGTATTAACTAAACCTTAAGTTTGTTTTACAAAGTGATTTAAGGGTGTATTATTACGCTGCATATTATACTGTGTCGCCCATCACTACAGTCGCACATTACTACAGCCACTGTGACACGGATGCACCCCCTGTTGTGTGGAATTCACAGATTTGCATGTATGTAGGATGTGGGAGCAATGTAGGCAGCGTTGTGCCCAAAACCTTAAGTTTGTTTTACAAATTGATTTAAGGGTGTATTACTACGGGCACAACGCTGAATGTAGGTACAAAACGAATTGGTAATTCCGTGTTTTTCTCTGGAAAATGTCGCATTGGTCCTCAAATATCAACAACATATATCAGCATAGTAAACAACAAAAACAAATAGTAATCAATAATATTGTTGTGTTTTGATTCTCACGTTTCAACTTTCGACCTCGAACACAATGCCATATGGTATACGTGATGGCAGTAACCTGTACAAAATATCGAGGTCTAGGCATTGTCTTAGTCCTATCCTACCCTCGCGACGAGTTTCCTGTCAAAGTTTGGAAATGTAACAGCTGATAAATTGATTCCGCGTTGTTGCAATCGAGATTCCAGACGAGATTCCAGAAGAGACTCCAGAAGAGACTCCAGAGACTCAGTCATTGAGTAGAGCGTTGACGGGGCAGTATGGGCGTCCGCATCCCATGCGCTGGTCCGGGGATGTCACGATGGCCCGCACCATCACATGCCACTTGAGGGTATCCTTCAGTCGCTGCACGCCGTCGGTCGGGTACATTGTGACGTCCACTGGGCGCGTCGTGATAGTGCGCGCAACACTGCTGCTGCTTTTGTTTTTCCGAATCTTGATCTGCTCTAGCAGTGTGTTGGCGTCGACAATCCCGCAGGCATCCGTCGACGTCGTCAGCAGTGCAAGGATGCCGAAGAGGTGACCGTTGTACACACGGATCAGCTCGTCGCGCTTAGACTCCTCTGTGATGTCACGGATGTACTTGTCCGCATGACGGAACGATGGGACAAGCGGGCAAATGATCCTGAAGCCATCTGCCAGCTGTTTGGCATAGCGCAGGCTGTAGGTCGACATGCTTGGGTCAATGGGCATCGCCATCGTGGCAATGGCATCGATACAGCTCTGTGTCATGTGTACCGAACCTTGTGCGAAGGCGCATCGCACGGGTGCGACATCGAAGCTTGCCAGGATCTGATTGATGCACTTGAATGCACGGAGCGGGATCTGCACCCGGAGATCGGGGTTGTTGAGGTAGATGGTCAACGTGCTGCCGCAGAGCGTAATGCTCGAAATCTCGTCAACGTCTAGCATGAGCTGCTCGAGGACGTCATTGACCACCTTGGCGACTTCCTCGCTGGACCGTGCACCCACGATCCACAGGTCAACGTCACTGTCTCCAATGTCGGTGATCCCCATAATGATTTTTTTGACGATGCCGCCAGCGACGACAATGTTGGGATGTTTGATGACTTCAGTCAAGTAGTTGTGGGTCATGCTGTGAAACACACCAGAAAACGAGTCAGCGGGCCGGAACAGCTTCGGAATGAATTCATCATCGTCGTCATTTTTGGGCAATGGGTTGGAAAATTTGATGAACAAGCCCATGAGGTCCTCCGCAGGGGGCAACCTGGACTCGAACACCGGATTCTCGTGCACCCAGTCGCAGAGGTCTGGAGCTTCTGTATGGAGATCATGAGCAATCAGGCCCGCCATGAGCTTCTCGCCCACAAAGGTCACAGCCAAGTCTAGGACGGCCAGGCCTCCCTCGACGATGTAGTCCTTGAACTCGTAGAGCTGGCAAATGGTATCGATGATGACGTAGTGTAACTGCTCGAATACGGCCCCCCCACAGTCCTTGAGGGCCGTGATATTGTTCTTGTCAATGGCTCCAATGGAATGTACCATCGCAATCGTCAGCCCCCTCGACCTTTCCTTGCCGATGGGCAGGGTCAGAGCATCCACGATAGGCTTGAGGACACCCTCGACAAGAGTGTTGGTGAGATTGAGCTTGTTGAGAAGCTCCGCGTACGCAGGACCCTTCTGGTCACGCCAGAGCAGGACCTTCAACGTCGCCATAGAAACACTGGACAGCATGTTTGTTGTCTTTGTTTTTGTTGTCTTTGTTTGTTGTCCTTGTTGTCTTTGTTGTCTGTGTGGATTCGAAACGTCGGATATCGGATATATATCGGATATCAGATGTCGGACTTCGGATGTCGGACTTCGGATGTCGGATTTTGATTCTATAGGTGCAACAGATAATGATGTGATCTAAATGAATCAAATTTTCCTGTACTCAAAGCTTTCTGGTACTGATTTGATTGGTTTCTGTTGTTTGTTGTTTGTTGTTTGTTGTTTGTTGTTTGTTGTTGATTGATTGTTAGAGCGACTTACGGCGACTTACGGCGACGGTTATTCTTATTCCTTCCCTGATTTCGGCCAGGAGATTGATTACGGGCGGGTGAGTTATGGCCCGAATTCCGACCCGAATTCCGACCCGAATTCCGACCTGAATTACGACCAGGATATTTGGGCTGTCTCGGTTGTTGCTGTCCATTTTGTCCATTCTGTCCTTGCTGCTGCTGGTGCTTTTGGTGTGGCTGTCCAACCTCCTCCGATATGTCATTATTCGTAGACTTCGCCTCATTAATTCGGGGATCAGACAGCGCAACCAGACCCTCTGTGGGATTGAAGAAACGCTCCGTTTCATTGCGAATGACATTGCCCGATGAATTCATGTACTTGTAGATTGACGCGTCATACTTGACATTATTCGCATTGCTGGGCTCGTAAGAAAAGAATGCCATGCCAAATTGAGGTAGTCTAGCTTTTCGATAATCCACCTCCTGCTTGTGCGCTCTGAGCGCGCCAACTGTGTGGCCAACACACGTCGATGAAAATTCCTGGAATTTGTGCGCGTCATCAAGCTCCTTGTTGCCGGCGTCCAGGAACTTCTCGCGCATGCTGTAGAGCTCGTATATGAGGCTGTCACAGATAGATTGGCCCGCAAAATTAGGCGGCACAGCCGACCTGCATATCATTTTGCTGATCATCAAGTACATGGCGACGACCGAGAGTGTCCCGGTGCGCAAGGTTGTCGTCTCTATCGTATTGTCACGAGTAGACACGGGCAGGATTGGCGTACACCGATTGTTATGGTGGTAAATGCACGCTGCAAACTCTCCGTCCACATAGATGTTGCCCCTGTGACCACAATAATCAAAGAACTTCTGATATTCTTCGTACTCGATTGAGCTGCCATATCGTTCCCGTAGCATCTGGAAGAGGAGGGGCATGGTCTCCGTGTACTTTGTCAATACGACTTCTAGGAAGGGAATCTCAAGGTCTTGTGGTCCTTCTAAGAGATCCTCTGGTAATCCAGCTTCCCCAGCTTCTTCAGCACGTGGCAGGGCAAACTCTTTGTTGTTGTTGTTGGACGTCGATTTGGACCACTCTCGGAAGCGCTGGAATGCCGCATAGCCCACCAGGATAGCGTATGGCTTTCCAGTACCTTCATTGTTTTTGCTGTCATTCACGGCACTGCCATCCAATGAGGACAAGAATTTCACGATAGTCATGATGACGTTGTTGATTTTTTCATTCTCATTGCGTCTGCATGTAAGCATGTTCGCCTCGTGATTTTGGGGTTTCATGAATGGGTAGTGATGTTGTAGCTTGTAGATGCGAGGGAAGGCCTTGTCCAGGCGCCAATAGGAGTTGATGGGGTCGGTAATGATACGTAGTGAATCGATGTACATGAAGTGGGGGTGCGCATACCTAATGCCATCATCGTACATTACAATCGGGATGGCTCGCAGGATGTTCTTGGGTGTGTATGTTATGTCACATATCTGAACAAGGTTCACTGTGACCTTGTATGTCTCTGCGTGCATTGCTTCTGTTGCGCGCACGTATGGATAACCTTTCTTGTTGAAGACGTCGCAGAGATCTCGCGCGTCCACGACAGCATCGCTCGAGTAGAACTCGACATCGGGCGACTCTACATCGAAGTCATAAATGCGATCTTCTGGGGATTTCTGCAGGATATGCTTATTGATTGCATATCCACCGTAGACAATGCGACCGCGCTCTCTTATGAAATCTAAGACAGTTGCCATCATTGCCTGCCTCTCGCGCAAAGACGGCTCCAATTTTGTGTTCTCCACAGAACGCGCACGCTCCACAAGGTGTTTGAGCTTAGCATTGCTGTCACGAGTCATATCATCCAAATCCTTGGGGCGAAAAAGACGGGTCGACATTTTTCTGGAGTCGGATATATCACGCTAATATAATCAGCGATGATAAGTTTATGTTTGTCGTTGTCGACCTTGTCTTGTTGTCTGATTGTCTTGTTGTCTTGTTGTCTGATTGTCGTCTTTGTCGTCTTGTAATGGTATTCAGACGATCGTCATCACGCTCTGTACCAAAAAGTGCAAGTGCATGTCACTGTCTCTATCTCACTACCTCCGAGCTGGTTTCTTCTTATTATTCCTACTCGTCCGTGTCTTTGTCTTTGTTTTTGGCGATCTGTATGAAGAATAGGTACGACCACCACCCTGTACCGTCGCTTTACTTCCTTTAGTTCTAATAGCCGGAAGGTTTTGAAATTTTGTATTTCGGCTTACTGAGTTAGTGGGTCCTTCTGTATGACTGGAAAAAATGTTTGGGTTGGTCATAACAGACGTGTGTAGTGTTCGATATGCCTCTTTGGACAATGGCGTCAAGGTTTGATTTTGTCTATTATTTTCTTGTGTGTTATTTTTTATCGACGATAGGATATCTCTTGCCAGGTACGTGAGCAAGATATCAAAAATGTACAGATTTTTACAAGAAGAAGAAGAAGCTATCTCATTATAATATTTACACGCTATTTTCAGGAAACCATTCGCATTTCGACTTCTTCTGAGGACATACAACATCGAAATTAACAAACAGCACATAATAGATCCTTTTGTTATATTAGGTTTTACATCTTCTACATCTGAACTTTGCAGTTTAAATTTGTTTTGCAGTATAAACATTTTATCCTTTTCTACGTGATGTATTTTTTTATAAATACTATCAGTGAATAGAAACGACACAGAATTATTTTCATATAAATCGTTCAGAATGCGTATAATGTGTTCTCCAGGGTCCGTATTGTATTTTCCAGTGTAAGAATCAATATCATGGATAGCCTTTTTTAAGTTTTTGATGCTAAATTTTCGATCAGCATAAGATAAACTATCTACAATATATGGAATAATTTCTACATTGCTTAACTTCTGATCTAAATCCTTATAATTCTGAATTAATGGGTGATAATCTAGGTGCGCTATGGGGACCTTCCTCAATTTTGTGTTTGTTGTGTTTGTGTTGTCAT
>BDSL01000394.1:0-22544 GCA_003116995.1 Yamagishiella unicocca | reverse complement strand
TGAACAAAATGAGTACTTTTGGCCTCCTGATGGTTTATCCATGGTTTTCGGGGCCAGTCCCACCCCCAAAAAATATTTTGATGACACCAACTGCCTTGATTTCTTCTCCTGAACAAAATGAGTATAATATTGCTATACTTTGTCGTACATTCGGTACTGTACTGCTAAACCCTAAGACTAAATCCCATGATGTACAGCAGTGCCAAAATCAGGCCCAAGATCGATCCAAATGGGATCCAATTAATATTATAATATTATTGAACAAAATGAGTATAATATTGCTATACTTTGTCGTACATTCGGGTACTGTACTGCTAAACCCTAAGACTAAATCCCATGATGTACAGCAGTGCCAAATCAGGCCCAAGATCGATCCAAATGGGATCCAATTAATATTATAATATTATATGTCCTAATTAAGGGCCAATGGCCAAAAAAAAATATTTTTGGTCCTAGGTTATACTTTTGGCCTCCTGATGGTTTATCCATGGTTTCGGGGCCAGTCCCACCCCCAAAAAAATATTTTGATGACACCAACTGCCTTGATTTCTTCTCCTGAACAAAATGAGTATAATATTGCTATACTTTGTCGTACATTCGGGTACTGTACTGCTAAACCCTAAGACTAAATCCCATGATGTACAGCAGTGCCAAATCAGGCCCAAGATCGATCCAAATGGGATCCAATTAATATTATAATATTATATGTCCTAATTAAGGGCCAATGGCCAAGAAAAAAATATTTTGGTCCTAGGTTATACTTTTGGCCTCCTGATGGTTTATCCATGGTTTCGGGGCCAGTCCCACCCCCAAAAAATATTTTGATGACACCAACTGCCTTGATTTCTTCTCCTGAACAAAATGAGTATAATATTGCTATACTTTGTCGTACATTCGGGTACTGTACTGCTAAACCCTAAGACTAAATCCCATGATGTACAGCAGTGCCAAATCAGGCCCAAGATCGATCCAAATGGGATCCAATTAATATTATAATATTATTGAACAAAAATAGTATAATATTGCTATACTTTGTCGTACATTCGGGTACTGTACTGCTAAACCCTAAGACTAAATCCCATGATGTACAGCAGTGCCAAATCAGGCCCAAGATCGATCCAAATGGGATCCAATTAATATTATAAATATTATATGTCCTAATTAAGGGGCCAATGGCCAAGAAAAAAATATTTTTGGTCCTAGGTTATACTTTTGGCCTCCTGATGGTTTATCCATGGTTTCGGGGCCAGTCCCACCCCAAAAAATATTTTGATGACACCAACTGCCTTGATTTCTTCTCCTGAACAAAATGAGTATAATATTGCTATACTTTGTCGTACATTCGGGTACTGTACTGCTAAACCCTAAGACTAAATCCCATGATGTACAGCAGTGCCAAATCAGGCCCAAGATCGATCCAAATGGGATCCAATTAATATTATAATATTATTGAACAAAAATGAGTATAATATTGCTATACTTTGTCATACATTCGGGTACTGTACTGCTAAACCCTAAGACTAAATCCCATGATGTACAGCAGTGCCAAATCAGGCCCAAGATCGATCCAAATGGGATCCAATTAAATATTATAATATATTGAACAAAATGAGTATAATATTGCTATACTTTGTCGTACATTCGGGTACTGTACTGCTAAACCCTAAGACTAAATCCCATGATGTACAGCAGTGCCAAATCAGGCCCAAGATCGATCCAAATGGGATCCAATTAATATTATAATATTATATGTCCTAATTAAGGGCCAATGGCCAAGAAAAAAATTTTTTGGTCCTAGGTTATACTTTTGGCCTCCTGATGGTTTATCCATGGTTTCGGGGCCAGTCCCACCCCCAAAAAATATTTTGATGACACCAACTGCCTTGATTTCTTCTCCTGAACAAAATGAGTATAATATTGCTATACTTTGTCGTACATTCGGGTACTGTACTGCTAAACCCTAAGACTAAATCCCATGATGTACAGCAGTGCCAAATCAGGCCCAAGATCGATCCAAATGGGATCCAATTAATATTATAATATTATTGAACAAAATGAGTATAATATATTGCTATACTTTGTCATACATTCGGGTACTGTACTGCTAAACCCTAAGACTAAATCCCATGATGTACAGCAGTGCCAAATCAGGCCCAAGATCGATCCAAATGGGATCCAATTAATATTATAATATTATTGAACAAAATGAGTATAATATTGCTATACTTTGTCATACATTCGGGTACTGTACTGCTAAACCCTAAGACTAAATCCCATGATGTACAGCAGTGCCAAATCAGGCCCAAGATCGATCCAAATGGGATCCAATTAATATTATAATATTATATGTCCTAATTATGGGCCAATGGCCAAGAAAAAAAATATTTTGGTCCTAGGTTATACTTTTGGCCTCCTGATGGTTTATCCATGGTTTCGGGGCCAGTCCCACCCCCAAAAAATATTTTGATGACACCAACTGCCTTGATTTCTTCTCCTGAACAAAATGAGTATAATATTGCTATACTTTGTCGTACATTCGGGTACTGTACTGCTAAACCCTAAGACTAAATCCCATGATGTACAGCAGTGCCAAATCAGGCCCAAGATCGATCCAAATGGGATCCAATTAATATTATAAATTATTGAACAAAATGAGTATAATATTGCTAAATACATTCGGGTACTGTACTGCTAATAAGACTAAATCCCATGATGTACAGCAGTGCCAAATCAGGCCCAAGATCGATCCAAATGGGATCCAATTAATATCCTATGGGTACTGTACTGCTAAACCCTAAGACTAAATCCCATGATGTACAGCAGTGCCAAATCAGGCCCAAGATCGATCCAAATGGGATCCAATTAATATTATAATATTATATGTCCTAATTAAGGGCCAATGGCCAAGAAAAAAATATTTTTGGTCCTAGGTTATACTTTTGGCCTCCTGATGGTTTATCCATGGTTTCGGGGCCAGTCCCACCCCCAAAAATATTTTGATGACACCAACTGCCTTGATTTCTTCTCCTGAACAAAATGAGTATAATATTGCTATACTTTGTCGTACATTCGGGTACTGTACTGCTAAACCCTAAGACTAAATCCCATGATGTACAGCAGTGCCAAATCAGGCCCAAGATCGATCCAAATGGGATCCAATTAATATTATAATATTATTGAACAAAATGAGTATAATATTGCTATACTTTGTCGTACATTCGGGTACTGTACTGCTAAACCCTAAGACTAAATCCCATGATGTACAGCAGTGCCAAATCAGGCCCAAGATCGATCCAAATGGGATCCAATTAATATTATAATATTATTGAACAAAATGAGTATAATATTGCTATACTTTGTCATACATTCGGGTACTGTACTGCTAAACCCTAAGACTAAATCCCATGATGTACAGCAGTGCCAAATCAGGCCCAAGATCGATCCAAATGGGATCCAATTAATATTATAATATTATATGTCCTAATTAAGGGCCAATGGCCAAGAAAAAATATTTTTGGTCCTAGGTTATACTTTTGGCCTCCTGATGGTTTATCCATGGTTTCGGGGCCAGTCCCACCCCAAAAAATATTTTGATGACACCAACTGCCTTGATTTCTTCTCCTGAACAAAATGAGTATAATATTGCTATACTTTGTCGTACATTCGGGTACTGTACTGCTAAACCCTAAGACTAAATCCCATGATGTACAGCAGTGCCAAATCAGGCCAAGATCGATCCAAATGGGATCCAATTAATATTATAATATTATATGTCCTAATTAAGGGCCAATGGCCAAGAAAAAAATATTTTTGGTCCTAGGTTATACTTTTGGCCTCCTGATGGTTTATCCATGGTTTCGGGGCCAGTCCCCCCCCAAAAAAATATTTTGATGATTGACACCTATACTGCCTTGATTAAATCCTTCCAAATCCAAGATGATACTATAAATTATGTAGTATAATATTGCTATACTTTGTCGTACATTCGGGTACTGTACTGCTAAACCCTAAGACTAAATCCCATGATGTACAGCAGTGCCAAATCAGGCCCAAGATCGATCCAAATGGGATCCAATGGGAAAAAAATATTTTTGGTCCTAGGTTATACTTTTGGCCTCCTGATGGTTTATCCATGGTTTATATTTTGATGACACCAACTGCCTTGATTTCTTCTCCTGAACAAATGAGTATAATATTGCTATACTTTGTCGTACATTCGGGTACTGTACTGCTAAACCCTAAGACTAAATCCCATGATGTACAGCAGTGCCAAATCAGGCCCAAGATCGATCCAAATGGGATCCAATGAAAAAATGAGTATAATATTGCTATACTTTGTCGTACATTCGGGTACTGTACTGCTAAACCCTAAGACTAAATCCCATGATGTACAGCAGTGCCAAATCAGGCCCAAGATCGATCCAATGGGATCCAATTAATATTATAATATTATTGAACAAAATATGTATAATATTGCTATACTTTGTCGTACATTCGGGTACTGTACTGCTAAACCCTAAGACTAAATCCCATGATGTACAGCAGTGCCAAATCAGGCCCAAGATCGATCCAAATGGGATCCAATTAATATTATAATATTATATGTCCTAATTAAGGGCCAATGGCCAAGAAAAAAATATTTTTGGTCCTAGGTTATACTTTTGGCCTCCTGATGGTTTATCCATGGTTTCGGGGCCAGTCCCACCCCCAAAAAATATTTTGATGACACCAACTGCCTTGACTTCTCCTGAACAAATGAGTATAATATTGCTATACTTTGTCGTACATTCGGGTACTGTACTGCTAAACCCTAAGACTAAATCCCATGATGTACAGCAGTGCCAAATCAGGCCCAAGATCGATCCAAATGGGATCCAATTAATATTATAATATTATTGAACAAAATGAGTATAATATTGCTATACTTTGTCATACATTCGGGTACTGTACTGCTAAACCCTAAGACTAAATCCCATGATGTACAGCAGTGCCAAATCAGGCCCAAGATCGATCCAAATGGGATCCAATTAATATTATAATATTATTGAACAAAATAGTATAATATTGCTATACTTTGTCGTACATTCGGGTACTGTACTGCTAAACCCTAAGACTAAATCCCATGATGTACAGCAGTGCCAAATCAGGCCCAAGATCGATCCAAATGGGATCCAATTAAGATATTATAAGTATTATATGTCCTATATTAAGGGCCAATGGCCAAGAAAAAAATATTTTTGGTCCTAGGTTATACTTTTGGCCTCCTGATGGTTTATCCATGGTTTCGGGGCCAGTCCCACCCCCAAAAAATATTTTGATGACACCAACTGCCTTGATTTCTTCTCCTGAACAAATGAGTATAATATTGCTATACTTTGTCGTACATTCGGGTACTGTACTGCTAAACCCTAAGACTAAATCCCATGATGTACAGCAGTGCCAAATCAGGCCCAAGATCGATCCAAATGGGATCCAATTAATATTATAATATTATTGAACAAAATGAGTATAATATTGCTATACTTTGTCATACATTCGGGTACTGTACTGCTAAACCCTAAGACTAAATCCCATGATGTACAGCAGTGCCAAATCAGGCCCAAGATCGATCCAAATGGGATCCAATTAATATTATAATATTATTGAACAAAATGAGTATAATATTGCTATACTTTGTCATACATTCGGGTACTGTACTGCTAAACCCTAAGACTAAATCCCATGATGTACAGCAGTGCCAAATCAGGCCCAAGATCGATCCAAATGGGATCCAATTAATATTATAATATTATATGTCCTAATTATGGGCCAATGGCCAAGAAAAAAATATTTTTGGTCCTAGGTTATACTTTTGGCCTCCTGATGGTTTATCCATGGTTTCGGGGCCAGTCCCACCCCCAAAAAATTTTTGATGACACCAACTGCCTTGATTTCTTCTCCTGAACAAAATGAGTATAATATTGCTATACTTTGTCGTACATTCGGGTACTGTACTGCTAAACCCTAAGACTAAATCCCATGATGTACAGCAGTGCCAAATCAGGCCCAAGATCGATCCAAATGGGATCCAATTAATATTATAATATTATTGAACAAAATGAGTATAATATTGCTATACTTTGTCATACATTCGGGTACTGTACTGCTAAACCCTAAGACTAAATCCCATGATGTACAGCAGTGCCAAATCAGGCCCAAGATCGATCCAAATGGGATCCAATTAATATTATAATATTATTGAACAAAATGAGTATAATATTGCTATACTTTGTCATACATTCGGGTACTGTACTGCTAAACCCTAAGACTAAATCCCATGATGTACAGCAGTGCCAAATCAGGCCCAAGATCGATCCAAATGGGATCCAATTAATATTATAATATTATATGTCCTAATTATGGGCCAATGGCCAAGAAAAAAATATTTTTGGTCCTAGGTTATACTTTTGGCCTCCTGATGGTTTATCCATGGTTTCGGGGCCAGTCCCACCCCCAAAAAATATTTTGATGACACCAACTGCCTTGATTTCTTCTCCTGAACAAAATGAGTATAATATTGCTATACTTTGTCGTACATTCGGGTACTGTACTGCTAAACCCTAAGACTAAATCCCATGATGTACAGCAGTGCCAAATCAGGCCCAAGATCGATCCAAATGGGATCCAATTAATATTATAATATTATTGAACAAAATGAGTATAATATTGCTATACTTTGTCGTACATTCGGGTACTGTACTGCTAAACCCTAAGACTAAATCCCATGATGTACAGCAGTGCCAAATCAGGCCCAAGATCGATCCAAATGGGATCCAATTATATTATAATATATTGAAAAAAATGAGTATAATATTGCTATACTTTGTCGTACATTCGGGTACTGTACTGCTAAACCCTAAGACTAAATCCCATGATGTACAGCAGTGCCAAATCAGGCCCAAGATCGATCCAAATGGGATCCAATTAATATTATAATATTATTGAACAAAATATGTATAATATTGCTATACTTTGTCGTACATTCGGGTACTGTACTGCTAAACCCTAAGACTAAATCCCATGATGTACAGCAGTGCCAAATCAGGCCCAAGATCGATCCAAATGGGATCCAATTAATATTATAATATTATATGTCCTAATTAAGGGCCAATGGCCAAGAAAAAAATATTTTTGGTCCTAGGTTATACTTTTGGCCTCCTGATGGTTTATCCATGGTTTCGGGGCCAGTCCCACCCCCAAAAAATATTTTGATGACACCAACTGCCTTGATTTCTTCTCCTGAACAAATGAGTATAATATTGCTATACTTTGTCGTACATTCGGGTACTGTACTGCTAAACCCTAAGACTAAATCCCATGATGTACAGCAGTGCCAAATCAGGCCCAAGATCGATCCAAATGGGATCCAATTAATATTATAATATTATTGAACAAAATGAGTATAATATTGCTATACTTTGTCATACATTCGGGTACTGTACTGCTAAACCCTAAGACTAAATCCCATGATGTACAGCAGTGCCAAATCAGGCCCAAGATCGATCCAAATGGGATCCAATTAATATTATAATATTATTGAACAAAATGAGTATAATATTGCTATACTTTGTCATACATTCGGGTACTGTACTGCTAAACCCTAAGACTAAATCCCATGATGTACAGCAGTGCCAAATCAGGCCCAAGATCGATCCAAATGGGATCCAATTAATATTATAATATTATATGTCCTAATTAAGGGCCAATGGCCAAGAAAAAAATATTTTTGGTCCTAGGTTATACTTTTGGCCTCCTGATGGTTTATCCATGGTTTCGGGGCCAGTCCCACCCCCAAAAAATATTTTGATGACACCAACTGCCTTGATTTCTTCTCCTGAACAAAATGAGTATAATATTGCTATACTTTGTCGTACATTCGGGTACTGTACTGCTAAACCCTAAGACTAAATCCCATGATGTACAGCAGTGCCAAATCAGGCCCAAGATCGATCCAAATGGGATCCAATTAATATTATAATATTATATGTCCTAATTATGGGCCAATGGCCAAGAAAAAAATATTTTTGGTCCTAGGTTATACTTTTGGCCTCCTGATGGTTTATCCATGGTTTCGGGGCCAGTCCCACCCCCAAAAAATATTTTGATGACACCAACTGCCTTGATTTCTTCTCCTGAACAAAATGAGTATAATATTGCTATACTTTGTCGTACATTCGGGTACTGTACTGCTAAACCCTAAGACTAAATCCCATGATGTACAGCAGTGCCAAATCAGGCCCAAGATCGATCCAAATGGGATCCAATTAATATTATAATATTATTGAACAAAATAGTATAATATTGCTATACTTTGTCGTACATTCGGGTACTGTACTGCTAAACCCTAAGACTAAATCCCATGATGTACAGCAGTGCCAAATCAGGCCCAAGATCGATCCAAATGGGATCCAATTAATATTATAATATTATATGTCCTAATTAAGGGCCAATGGCCAAGAAAAAATATTTTTGGTCCTAGGTTATACTTTTGGCCTCCTGATGGTTTATCCATGGTTTCAGTCCAAAAAATATTTTGATGACACCAACTGCCTTGATTTCTTCTCCTGAAATGAGTATAATATTGCTATACTTTGTCGTACATTCGGGTACTGTACTGCTAAACCCTAAGACTAAATCCCATGATGTACAGCAGTGCCAAATCAGGCCCAAGATCGATCCAAATGGGATCCAATTAATATTATAATATTATTGACAAAATGAGTATAATATTGCTATACTTTGTCATACATTCGGGTACTGTACTGCTAAACCCTAAGACTAAATCCCATGATGTTGCCAAATCAGGCCCAAGATCGATCCAAATGGATCCAATTAATATTATAATATTATTGAACAAAATGAGTATAATATTGCTATACTTTGTCGTACATTCGGGTACTGTACTGCTAAACCCTAAGACTAAATCCCATGATGTACAGCAGTGCCAAATCAGGCCCAAGATCGATCCAAATGGGATCCAATTAATATTATAATATTATATGTCCTAATTAAGGGCCAATGGCCAAGAAAAAAATATTTTTGGTCCTAGGTTATACTTTTGGCCTCCTGATGGTTTATCCATGGTTTCGGGGCCAGTCCCACCCCAAAAAATATTTTGATGACACCAACTGCCTTGATTTCTTCTCCTGAACAAATGAGTATAATATTGCTATACTTTGTCGTACATTCGGGTACTGTACTGCTAAACCCTAAGACTAAATCCCATGATGTACAGCAGTGCCAAATCAGGCCCAAGATCGATCCAAATGGGATCCAATTAATATTATAATATTATTGAACAAAATGAGTATAATATTGCTATACTTTGTCATACATTCGGGTACTGTACTGCTAAACCCTAAGACTAAATCCCATGATGTACAGCAGTGCCAAATCAGGCCCAAGATCGATCCAAATGGGATCCAATTAATATTATAATATTATTGAACAAAATGAGTATAATATTGCTATACTTTGTCATACATTCGGGTACTGTACTGCTAAACCCTAAGACTAAATCCCATGATGTACAGCAGTGCCAAATCAGGCCCAAGATCGATCCAAATGGGATCCAATTAATATTATAATATTATATGTCCTAATTATGGGCCAATGGCCAAGAAAAAAATATTTTTGGTCCTAGGTTATACTTTTGGCCTCCTGATGGTTTATCCATGGTTTCGGGGCCAGTCCCACCCCCAAAAATATTTTGATGACACCAACTGCCTTGATTTCTTCTCCTGAACAAAATGAGTATAATATTGCTATACTTTGTCGTACATTCGGGTACTGTACTGCTAAACCCTAAGACTAAATCCCATGATGTACAGCAGTGCCAAATCAGGCCCAAGATCGATCCAAATGGGATCCAATTAATATTATAATATTATTGAACAAAATGAGTATAATATTGCTATACTTTGTCATACATTCGGGTACTGTACTGCTAAACCCTAAGACTAAATCCCATGATGTACAGCAGTGCCAAATCAGGCCCAAGATCGATCCAAATGGGATCCAATTAATATTATAATATATTGAACAAAATGAGTATAATATTGCTATACTTTGTACATTCGGGTACTGTACTGCTAAACCCTAAGACTAAATCCCATGATGTACAGCAGTGCCAAATCAGGCCCAAGATCGATCCAAATGGGATCCAATTAATATTATAATATTATATGTCCTAATTATGGGCCAATGGCCAAGAAAAAAATATTTTTGGTCCTAGGTTATACTTTTGGCCTCCTGATGGTTTATCCATGGTTTCGGGCCAGTCCCACCCCCAAAAAATATTTTGATGACACCAACTGCCTTGATTTCTTCTCCTGAACAAATGAGTATAATATTGCTATACTTTGTCGTACATTCGGGTACTGTACTGCTAAACCCTAAGACTAAATCCCATGATGTACAGCAGTGCCAAATCAGGCCCAAGATCGATCCAAATGGGATCCAATTAATATTATAATATTATTGAACAAAATGAGTATAATATTGCTATACTTTGTCATACATTCGGGTACTGTACTGCTAAACCCTAAGACTAAATCCCATGATGTACAGCAGTGCCAAATCAGGCCCAAGATCGATCCAAATGGGATCCAATTAATATTATAATATTATTGAACAAATGAGTATAATATTGCTATACTTTGTCATACATTCGGGTACTGTACTGCTAAACCCTAAGACTAAATCCCATGATGTACAGCAGTGCCAAATCAGGCCCAAGATCGATCCAAATGGGATCCAATTAATATTATAATATTATATGTCCTAATTATGGGCCAATGGCCAAGAAAAAAATATTTTTGGTCCTAGGTTATACTTTTGGCCTCCTGATGGTTTATCCATGGTTTCGGGGCCAGTCCCACCCCCAAAAAATATTTTGATGACACCAACTGCCTTGATTTCTTCTCCTGAACAAAATGAGTATAATATTGCTATACTTTGTCGTACATTCGGGTACTGTACTGCTAAACCCTAAGACTAAATCCCATGATGTACAGCAGTGCCAAATCAGGCCCAAGATCGATCCAAATGGGATCCAATTAATATTATAATATTATATGTCCTAATTATGGGCCAATGGCCAAGAAAAAAATATTTTTGGTCCTAGGTTATACTTTTGGCCTCCTGATGGTTTATCCATGGTTTCGGGGCCAGTCCCACCCCCAAAAAATATTTTGATGACACCAACTGCCTTGATTTCTTCTCCTGAACAAAATGAGTATAATATTGCTATACTTTGTCGTACATTCGGGTACTGTACTGCTAAACCCTAAGACTAAATCCCATGATGTACAGCAGTGCCAAATCAGGCCCAAGATCGATCCAAATGGGGCCAGTACAACTGTACTGCTAAACCCTAAGACTAAAATGATGTTATTGACGATCCAAATGAGTATAATATTGCTATACTTTGTCGTACATTCGGGTACTGTACTGCTAAACCCTAAGACTAAATCCCATGATGTACAGCAGTGCCAAATTCGATTGGGAAAAATGAGTATAATATTGCTATACTTTGTCGTACATTCGGGTACTGTACTGCTAAACCCTAAGACTAAATCCCATGATGTACAGCAGTGCCAAATCAGGCCCAAGATCGATCCAAATGGGATCCAATTAATATTATAATATTATATGTCCTAATTAAGGGCCAATGGCCAAGAAAAAAATATTTTTGGTCCTAGGTTATACTTTTGGCCTCCTGATGGTTTATCCATGGTTTTTATTTTGATGACACCAAATATGAGTATAATATTGCTATACTTTGTCGTACATTCGGGTACTGTACTGCTAAACCCTAAGACTAAATCCCATGATGTACAGCAGTGCCAAATCAGGCCCAAGATCGATCCAAATGGGATCCAATTAATATTATAATATTATTGAACAAAATGAGTATAATATTGCTATACTTTGTCATACATTCGGGTACTGTACTGCTAAACCCTAAGACTAAATCCCATGATGTACAGCAGTAATCA
Source organism: Yamagishiella unicocca (assembly GCA_003116995.1). NCBI lineage: Eukaryota > Viridiplantae > Chlorophyta > Chlorophyceae > Chlamydomonadales > Volvocaceae > Yamagishiella > Yamagishiella unicocca. The sequence goes on along the minus strand of BDSL01000394.1, from coordinate 10,506 downwards.
GGCCCAAGATCGATCCAAATGGGATCCAATTAATATTATAATATTATTGAGTATAATATTGCTATACTTTGTCGTACATTCGGGTACTGTACTGCTAAACCCTAAGACTAAATCCCATGATGTACAGCAGTGCCAAATCAGGCCCAAGATCGATCCAAATGGGATCCAATTAATATTATAATATTATATGTCCTAATTAAGGGCCAATGGCCAAGAAAAAAATATTTTTGGTCCTAGGTTATACTTTTGGCCTCCTGATGGTTTATCCATGGTTTCCCAGCCCAAAAAATATTTTGATGACACCAACTGCCTTGACTCCTGAACAAATGAGTATAATATTGCTATATACATTCGGGTACTGTACTGCTAAACCCTAAGACTAAATCCCATGATGTACAGCAGTGCCAAATCAGGCCCAAGATCGATCCAAATGGGATCCAATTAATATTATAATATTATTGAACAAAATGAGTATAATATTGCTATACTTTGTCATACATTCGGGTACTGTACTGCTAAACCCTAAGACTAAATCCCATGATGTACAGCAGTGCCAAATCAGGCCCAAGATCGATCCAAATGGGATCCAATTAATATTATAATATTATTGAACAAAATGAGTATAATATTGCTATACTTTGTCATACATTCGGGTACTGTACTGCTAAACCCTAAGACTAAATCCCATGATGTACAGCAGTGCCAAATCAGGCCCAAGATCGATCCAAATGGGATCCAATTAATATTATAATATTATATGTCCTAATTAGGGCCAATGGCCAAGAAAAAAATATTTTTGGTCCTAGGTTATACTTTTGGCCTCCTGATGGTTTATCCATGGTTTCGGGGCCAGTCCCACCCCCAAAAAATATTTTGATGACACCAACTGCCTTGATTTCTTCTCCTGAACAAAATGAGTATAATATTGCTATACTTTGTCGTACATTCGGGTACTGTACTGCTAAACCCTAAGACTAAATCCCATGATGTACAGCAGTGCCAAATCAGGCCCAAGATCGATCCAAATGGGATCCAATTAATATTATAATATTATTGAACTATTGTACATACATTCGGGTACTGTACTGCTAAACCCTAAGACTAAATCCCATGATGTACAGCAGTGCCAAATCAGGCCCAAGATCGATCCAAATGGGATCCAATTAATATTATAATATTATTGAACAAAATGAGGGGGTACTGTACTGCTAAACCCTAAGACTAAATCCCATGATGTACAATATTCGATATGGGATCCTATATGTCCTAAAGGGCCAATGGCCAAGAAAAAAATATTTTTGGTCCTAGGTTATACTTTTGGCCTCCTGATGGTTTATCCATGGTTTCGGGGCCAGTCCCACCCCCAAAAAATATTTTGATGACACAAAATGAGTATAATATTGCTATACTTTGTCGTACATTCGGGTACTGTACTGCTAAACCCTAAGACTAAATCCCATGATGTACAGCAGTGCCAAATCAGGCCCAAGATCGATCCAAATGGGATCCTTGAATGAGTATAATATTGCTATACTTTGTCGTACATTCGGGTACTGTACTGCTAAACCCTAAGACTAAATCCCATGATGTACAGCAGTGCCAAATCACAGCAGTGCCAAATCAGGCCCAAGATCGATCCAAATGGGATCCAATTAATATTATAATATTATTGATATTGCTATACTTTGTCGTACATTCGGGTACTGTACTGCTAAACCCTAAGACTAAATCCCATGATGTACAGCAGTGCCAAATCAGGCCAAGATCGATCCAAATGGGATCCAATTAATATTATAATATTATATGTCCTAATTATGGGCCAATGGCCAAGAAAAAAATATTTTTGGTCCTAGGTTATACTTTTGGCCTCCTGATGGTTTATCCATGGTTTCGGGCCAGTCCCACCCCCAAAAAATATTTTGATGACACCAACTGCCTTGATTTCTTCTCCTGAACAAATGAGTATAATATTGCTATACTTTGTCGTACATTCGGGTACTGTACTGCTAAACCCTAAGACTAAATCCCATGATGTACAGCAGTGCCAAATCAGGCCCAAGATCGATCCAAATGGGATCCAATTAATATTATAATATTATTGAACAAAATGAGTATAATATTGCTATACTTTGTCATACATTCGGGTACTGTACTGCTAAACCCTAAGACTAAATCCCATGATGTACAGCAGTGCCAAATCAGGCCCAAGATCGATCCAAATGGGATCCCAAAATGGGATACATTCGGGTACTGTACTGCTAAACCCTAAGACTAAATCCCATGATGTGTATTCGATCCAAATGATCCATTATATGGGCCAATGGCCAAGAAAAAATATTTTTGGTCCTAGGTTATACTTTTGGCCTCCTGATGGTTTATCCATGGTTTCGGGGCCAGTCCCACCCCCAAAAAATATTTTGATGACACCAACTGCCTTGATTTCTTCTCCTGAACAAATGAGTATAATATTGCTATACTTTGTCGTACATTCGGGTACTGTACTGCTAAACCCTAAGACTAAATCCCATGATGTACAGCAGTGCCAAATCCCAAGATCGATCCAAATGGGATCCAATTAATATTATAATATTATTGAACAAAATGAGTATAATATTGCTATACTTTGTCATACATTCGGGTACTGTACTGCTAAACCCTAAGACTAAATCCCATGATGTACAGCAGTGCCAAATCAGGCCCAAGATCGATCCAAATGGGATCCAATTAATATTATAATATTATTGAACAAAATGAGTATAATATTGCTATACTTTGTCGTACATTCGGGTACTGTACTGCTAAACCCTAAGACTAAATCCCATGATGTACAGCAGTGCCAAATCAGGCCCAAGATCGATCCAAATGGGATCCAATTAATATTATAATATTATATGTCCTAATTATGGGCCAATGGCCAAGAAAAAAATATTTTTGGTCCTAGGTTATACTTTTGGCCTCCTGATGGTTTATCCATGGTTTCGGGGCCAGTCCCCCCCAAAAAATATTTTGATGACACCAATGGAACCTATATACATTCGGGTACTGTACTGCTAAACCCTAAGACTAAATCCCATGATGTACAGCAGTGCCAAATCAGGCCCAAGATCGATCCAAATGGGATCCAATTAATATTATAATATTATTGAACAAAATGAGTATAATATTGCTATACTTTGTCATACATTCGGGTACTGTACTGCTAAACCCTAAGACTAAATCCCATGATGTACAGCAGTGCCAAATCAGGCCCAAGATCGATCCAAATGGGATCCAATTAATATTATAATATTATATGTCCTAATTCAATGGCCAAGAAAAAAATTTTTTGGTCCTAGGTTATACTTTTGGCCTCCTGATGGTTTATCCATGGTTTCGGGGCCAGTCCCACCCCCAAAAAATATTTTGATGACACCAACTGCCTTGATGAAAGTATAATATTGCTATACTTTGTCGTACATTCGGGTACTGTACTGCTAAACCCTAAGACTAAATCCCATGATGTACAGCAGTGCCAAATCAGGCCCAAGATCGATCCAAATGGGATCCAATTAATATTATAATATTATATGTCCAATGGCCAAGAAAAAAATATAGGTTATACTTTTGGCCTCCTGATGGTTTATCCATGGTTTCGGGGCCAGTCCCACCCCCAAAAAATATTTTGATGACACCAACTGCCTTTGAACAAAATGAGTATAATATTGCTATACTTTGTCGTACATTCGGGTACTGTACTGCTAAACCCTAAGACTAAATCCCATGATGTACAGCAGTGCCAAATCAGGCCCAAGATCGATCCAAATGGGATCCAATTAATATTATAATATTATTGAACAAAATAGTATAATATTGCTATACTTTGTCGTACATTCGGGTACTGTACTGCTAAACCCTAAGACTAAATCCCATGATGTACAGCAGTGCCAAATCAGGCCCAAGATCGATCCAAATGGGATCCAATTAATATTATAATATTATATGTCCTAATTAAGGGCCAATGGCCAAGAAAAAAAATTTTTGGTCCTAGGTTATACTTTTGGCCTCCTGATGGTTTATCCATGGTTTCGGGGCCAGTCCCACCCCCAAAAAATATTTTGATGACACCAACTGCCTTGATTTCTTCTCCTGAACAAAATGAGGATACATTCGGGTACTGTACTGCTAAACCCTAAGACTAAATCCCATGATGTACAGCAGTGCCAAATCAGGCCCAAGATCGATCCAAATGGGATCCAATTAATATTATAATATTATTGAACAAAATGAGTATAATATTGCTATACTTTGTCATACATTCGGGTACTGTACTGCTAAACCCTAAGACTAAATCCCATGATGTACAGCAGTGCCAAATCAGGCCCAAGATCGATCCGATGGGAAATGGGTGGGATAGTATTATCCCCTATTGATGTCATTTTTGGTCCTAGGTTATACTTTTGGCCTCCTGATGGTTTATCCTTCAGTCCCACCCCCTGATGACACCAATGAGTATAATATTGCTATACTTTGTCGTACATTCGGGTACTGTACTGCTAAACCCTAAGACTAAATCCCATGATGTACAGCAGTGCCAAATCAGGCCCAAGATCGATCCAAATGGGATCCAATTAATATTATAATATTATTGAACAAAATGAGTATAATATTGCTATACTTTGTCATACATTCGGGTACTGTACTGCTAAACCCTAAGACTAAATCCCATGATGTACAGCAGTGCCAAATCAGGCCCAAGATCGATCCAAATGGGATCCAATTAATATTATAATATTATTGAACAAAATGAGTATAATATTGCTATACTTTGTCATACATTCGGGTACTGTACTGCTAAACCCTAAGACTAAATCCCATGATGTACAGCAGTGCCAAATCAGGCCCAAGATCGATCCAAATGGGATCCAATTAATATTATAATATTATATGTCCTAATTATGGGCCAATGGCCAAGAAAAAAATATTTTTGGTCCTAGGTTATACTTTTGGCCTCCTGATGGTTTATCCATGGTTTCGGGGCCAGTCCCACCCCCAAAAAATATTTTGATGACACCAACTGCCTTGATTTCTTCTCCTGAACAAAATGAGTATAATATTGCTATACTTTGTCGTACATTCGGGTACTGTACTGCTAAACCCTAAGACTAAATCCCATGATGTACAGCAGTGCCAAATCAGGCCCAAGATCGATCCAAATGGGATCCAATTAATATTATAATATTATTGAACAAAATGAGTATAATATTGCTATACTTTGTCATACATTCGGGTACTGTACTGCTAAACCCTAAGACTAAATCCCATGATGTACAGCAGTGCCAAATCAGGCCCAAGATCGATCCAAATGGGATCCAATTAATATTATAATATTATTGAAAAATGAGTATAATATTGCTATACTTTGTCATACATTCGGGTACTGTATAAACCCTAAGACTAAATCCCATGATGTACAGCAGTGCCAAATCAGGCCCAAGATCGATCCAAATGGGATCCAATTAATATTATAATATTATATGTCCTAATTATGGGCCAATGGCCAAGAAAAAAATATTTTTGGTCCTAGGTTATACTTTTGGCCTCCTGATGGTTTATCCATGGTTTCGGGGCCAGTCCCACCCCCAAAAAATATTTTGATGACACCAACTGCCTTGATTTCTTCTCCTGAACAAAATGAGTATAATATTGCTATACTTTGTCGTACATTCGGGTACTGTACTGCTAAACCCTAAGACTAAATCCCATGATGTACAGCAGTGCCAAATCAGGCCCAAGATCGATCCAAATGGGATCCAATTAATATTATAATATTATATGTCCTAATTAAGGGCCAATGGCCAAGAAAAAAAATTTTTGGTCCTAGGTTATACTTTTGGCCTCCTGATGGTTTATCCATGGTTTCGGGGCCAGTCCCACCCCCAAAAAATATTTTGATGACACCAACTGCCTTGATTTCTTCTCCTGAACAAATGAGTATAATATTGCTATACTTTGTCGTACATTCGGGTACTGTACTGCTAAACCCTAAGACTAAATCCCATGATGTACAGCAGTGCCAAATCAGGCCCAAGATCGATCCAAATGGGATCCAATTAATATTGAACAAAATGAGTATAATATTGCTATAATACATTCGGGTACTGTACTGCTAAACCCTAAGACTAAATCCCATGATGTACAGCAGTGCCAAATCAGGCCCAAGATCGATCCAAATGGGATCCAATTAATATTATAATATTATTGAACAAAATAGTATAATATTGCTATACTTTGTCATACATTCGGGTACTGTACTGCTAAACCCTAAGACTAAATCCCATGATGTACAGCAGTGCCAAATCAGGCCCAAGATCGATCCAAATGGGATCCAATTAATATTATAATATTATATGTCCTAATTAGGGCCAATGGCCAAGAAAAAAATATTTTTGGTCCTAGGTTATACTTTTGGCCTCCTGATGGTTTATCCATGGTTTCGGGGCCAGTCCCACCCCAAAAAATATTTTGATGACACCAACTGCCTTGATTTCTTCTCCTGAACAAAATGAGTATAATATTGCTATACTTTGTCGTACATTCGGGTACTGTACTGCTAAACCCTAAGACTAAATCCCATGATGTACAGCAGTGCCAAATCAGGCCCAAGATCGATCCAAATGGGATCCAATTAATATTATAATATTATTGAACAAAATGAGTATAATATTGCTATACTTTGTCATACATTCGGGTACTGTACTGCTAAACCCTAAGACTAAATCCCATGATGTACAGCAGTGCCAAATCAGGCCCAAGATCGATCCAAATGGGATCCAATTAATATTATAATATTATTGAACAAAATGAGTATAATATTGCTATACTTTGTCATACATTCGGGTACTGTACTGCTAAACCCTAAGACTAAATCCCATGATGTACAGCAGTGCCAAATCAGGCCCAAGATCGATCCAAATGGGATCCAATTAATATTATAATATTATATGTCCTAATTATGGGCCAATGGCCAAGAAAAAAATATTTTTGGTCCTAGGTTATACTTTTGGCCTCCTGATGGTTTATCCATGGTTTCGGGGCCAGTCCCACCCCCAAAAAATATTTTGATGACACCAACTGCCTTGATTTCTTCTCCTGAACAAAATGAGTATAATATTGCTATACTTTGTCGTACATTCGGGTACTGTACTGCTAAACCCTAAGACTAAATCCCATGATGTACAGCAGTGCCAAATCAGGCCCAAGATCGATCCAAATGGGATCCAATTAATATTATAATATTATTGAACAAAATGAGTATAATATTGCTATACTTTGTCGTACATTCGGGTACTGTACTGCTAAACCCTAAGACTAAATCCCATGATGTACAGCAGTGCCAAATCAGGCCCAAGATCGATCCAAATGGGATCCAACCAAAATGAGTATAATATTGCTATACTTTGTCGTACATTCGGGTACTGTACTGCTAAACCCTAAGACTAAATCCCATGATGTACAGCAGTGCCAAATCAGGCCCAAGATCGATCCAAATGGGATCCAATTAATATTATAATATTATTGACAATATTGCTATACTTTGGGTACTGTACTGCTAAACCCTAAGACTAAATCCCATGATGTACAGCAGTGCCAAATCAGGCCCAAGATCGATCCAAATGGGATCCAATTAATATTATAATATTATATGTCCTAATTAAGGGCCAATGGCCAAGAAAAAAATATTTTTGGTCCTAGGTTATACTTTTGGCCTCCTGATGGTTTATCCATGGTTTCGGGGCCAGTCCCACCCCCAAAAATATTTTGATGACACCAACTGCCTTGATTTCTTCTCCTGAACAAATGAGTATAATATTGCTATACTTTGTCGTACATTCGGGTACTGTACTGCTAAACCCTAAGACTAAATCCCATGATGTACAGCAGTGCCAAATCAGGCCCAAGATCGATCCAAATGGGATCCAATTAATATTATAATATTATTGAACAAAATGAGTATAATATTGCTATACTTTGTCATACATTCGGGTACTGTACTGCTAAACCCTAAGACTAAATCCCATGATGTACAGCAGTGCCAAATCAGGCCCAAGATCGATCCAAATGGGATCCAATTAATATTATAATATTATTGAACAAAATGAGTATAATATTGCTATACTTTGTCATACATTCGGGTACTGTACTGCTAAACCCTAAGACTAAATCCCATGATGTACAGCAGTGCCAAATCAGGCCCAAGATCGATCCAAATGGGATCCAATTAATATTATAATATTATATGTCCTAATTATGGGCCAATGGCCAAGAAAAAAATATTTTTGGTCCTAGGTTATACTTTTGGCCTCCTGATGGTTTATCCATGGTTTCGGGGCCAGTCCCACCCCCAAAAAATATTTTGATGACACCAACTGCCTTGATTTCTTCTCCTGAACAAAATGAGTATAATATTGCTATACTTTGTCGTACATTCGGTACTGTACTGCTAAACCCTAAGACTAAATCCCATGATGTACAGCAGTGCCAAATCAGGCCCAAGATCGATCCAAATGGGATCCAATTAATATTATAATATTATTGAACAAAATGAGTATAATATTGCTATACTTTGTCATACATTCGGGTACTGTACTGCTAAACCCTAAGACTAAATCCCATGATGTACAGCAGTGCCAAATCAGGCCCAAGATCGATCCAAATGGGATCCAATTAATATTATAATATTATTGAACAAAATGAGTATAATATTGCTATACTTTGTCATACATTCGGGTACTGTACTGCTAAACCCTAAGACTAAATCCCATGATGTACAGCAGTGCCAAATCAGGCCCAAGATCGATCCAAATGGGATCCAATTAATATTATAATATTATATGTCCTAATTATGGGCCAATGGCCAAGAAAAAAAATATTTTTGGTCCTAGGTTATACTTTTGGCCTCCTGATGGTTTATCCATGGTTTCGGGGCCAGTCCCACCCCCAAAAAATATTTTGATGACACCAACTGCCTTGATTTCTTCTCCTGAACAAAATGAGTATAATATTGCTATACTTTGTCGTACATTCGGGTACTGTACTGCTAAACCCTAAGACTAAATCCCATGATGTACAGCAGTGCCAAATCAGGCCCAAGATCGATCCAAATGGGATCCAATTAATATTATAATATTATTGAACAAAATGAGTATAATATTGCTATACTTTGTCATACATTCGGGTACTGTACTGCTAAACCCTAAGACTAAATCCCATGATGTACAGCAGTGCCAAATCAGGCCCAAGATCGATCCAAATGGGATCCAATTAATATTATAATATTATATGTCCTAATTAAGGGCCAATGGCCAAGAAAAAAATATTTTTGGTCCTAGGTTATACTTTTGGCCTCCTGATGGTTTATCCATGGTTTCGGGGCCAGTCCCACCCCCAAAAATATTTTGATGACACCAACTGCCTTGATTTCTTCTCCTGAACAAAATGAGTATAATATTGCTATACTTTGTCGTACATTCGGGTACTGTACTGCTAAACCCTAAGACTAAATCCCATGATGTACAGCAGTGCCAAATCAGGCCCAAGATCGATCCAAATGGGATCCAATTAATATTATAATATTATATGTCCTAATTAGGGCCAATGGCCAAGAAAAAAAATTTTTGGTCCTAGGTTATACTTTTGGCCTCCTGATGGTTTATCCATGGTTTCGGGGCCAGTCCCACCCCAAAAAATATTTTGATGACACCAACTGCCTTGATTTCTTCTCCTGAACAAAATGAGTATAATATTGCTATACTTTGTCGTACATTCGGGTACTGTACTGCTAAACCCTAAGACTAAATCCCATGATGTACAGCAGTGCCAAATCAGGCCCAAGATCGATCCAAATGGGATCCAATTAATATTATAATATTATTGAACAAAATAGTATAATATTGCTATACTTTGTCGTACATTCGGGTACTGTACTGCTAAACCCTAAGACTAAATCCCATGATGTACAGCAGTGCCAAATCAGGCCCAAGATCGATCCAAATGGGATCCAATTAATATTATAATATTATATGTCCTAATTAAGGGCCAATGGCCAAGAAAAAAATATTTTTGGTCCTAGGTTATACTTTTGGCCTCCTGATGGTTTATCCATGGTTTCGGGGCCAGTCCCACCCCCAAAAAATATTTTGATGACACCAACTGCCTTGATTTCTTCTCCTGAACAAAATGAGTATAATATTGCTATACTTTGTCGTACATTCGGGTACTGTACTGCTAAACCCTAAGACTAAATCCCATGATGTACAGCAGTGCCAAATCAGGCCAAGATCGATCCAAATGGGATCCAATTAATATTATAATATTATTGAACAAAATGAGTATAATATTGCTATACTTTGTCGTACATTCGGGTACTGTACTGCTAAACCCTAAGACTAAATCCCATGATGTACAGCAGTGCCAAATCAGGCCCAAGATCGATCCCAAATGGGATCCAATTAATATTATAATATTATT